>CAUYRH010032294.1:0-38768 GCA_963574655.1 Perodicticus potto | reverse complement strand
CGGACGGAAACCCAGGTAAGCACATGGACTTCCTCCTCCAACAGCCGTGCTTAAAGGGGGAAACTGAGGCTAAGAGTGGGATCAGGCCATAGTGGGATAATGTGAGGTCCTCAGGTCTATGTGAGGACGATTCCAAAGTTAGCTCAGTGCCAAGAGGCTCCCTGTACCCTACCCGGTCCCGTCGCCTCTCCCAGGAACTTACCCGCCGCGGGCCCCAGCCTGGAGTCCCACCCGACCCCATCACCGCGGGACTCAGGGGGACGCCATGACAGACAATCCACGCAGGCGCGGCCCCGCCCCCAGACGCGCCCGTTCCGCTCGCCCCACCCCTTGGTCACGCCCACCTGCCCGGGCCGCGCGTGCGCGCAAGCAGCACCGGGCGCTTTTGCATTCTCTGGCTTTGGGCTTGACCAGCGGCGGTACAAGCGGGCGCAATAGCGGTCTGTGGCGACTTGCTGGTGCAGCTGGCCTAGGTGGGGACGCCTGTGCACGTGGGTGGCCAAAAGTACTCCTCAGAGGAGTTAAATAACTTGCCCAAAGACACCCACAGGCTAAGTGGTAGGGCCTGGATCCAAACGGGATGTAGGGACCCAGAACCTGGGCGGTCCCCAGCGTGCTGGTTGTTATCTCAGTAATTTATCCACTCCTCGTAAGCCCGACACCAGGGTCTGAGACAAATTAGCAAGTATAAGAAGTTATGTTTGTTCGTTCTGCAAAGCCCCTGACTCAGGGACAGCTTGGCATTCTGGAAGAAGGCCCTGAGATGCTAAGTAAACAGCCTGGATAGAGCGCAGCTTCCATGTCTGTTGTCTGAATCACTGCATTTGTAGAAACGATGATCTTGGATCTTGTCTGTTCCTGTGCATAAGATAATGTCTGACGGGATTGTTGGTGATGCCTCTGTACTCCAGAGGGTCCCCCAAAATGTATACACATTTTAAGAAAGGAAAAAACTATAAATTGTAATACTCAATATATACTGATAACAAAAAATGAATACAAGCCACATTTGGGCACCTCTTTTTTTTTTTTTTTTGAGACAGAGTCTCAGTATGTCGCCCTCTGTAGAGCACGGTGGTGTCACAGCTCACAGCAACCTCAAACTCTTGGGCTTAAGCAATTCTCTTGCCTCAGCTTCCCGAGTAGCTGGGACTACAGGTGCCCGCTACAACACCCGGCTACTTTTTGGTTGCAGTTGTCATTGTCATTTAGCAGGCCCGGCTGGGCTGGAACCTGCCACCTTCGGTGTATGTGGTCGGCGCCAAGCCAAGTAACTCATTGCAGAAGTCAAACGTGACTCGAGTATTATAAATTTAACGCAGGTTTTCCTTTCTTAAAATGTGCATACCATTTTTGGGGGCAACCTTTGTATAACTAGATGTACCCTTGCACCCAAACCTTGGTGAGATTTTGCTCTAATGTAACTTGAGAGCACTCACAGGCCCCCACCTGCTGAGTCAGCTGAACTGCTACTTTGGAGCAGCCTTAACAGAAACAGACTCCTCCTCCTGATTTGCAGTTCTCAGTAAGACTCTGCCGAAAACTTAACTTTAATTCTTCAAAAGCTTGTTTTTTCTTTAGTCCACAAGGGTGAATCCATACTCTTAATCTCAGTTGGAGTCTAACAGGAAGAGAAATCCAACATAAATGTTAAACTTTAAATTCGGAAGCATCCTTCAACCAGAAAGTGGTAAGCAATTCAGGACCCTGGAGGCCTTAGGACGAAACTCAGCAGTCTCCATTCATCTTCCAGCAGAACTTTGTCAGAGGTTTGCTGTGTGTTTTCTCTGTGGACTCCACAGGGCTTTAGGAGAGTGGGTTTCAGGGAGGGCAGACACTAGCAATTGTAGCACAGGCTGCGGGGAGCCCAGGGAGGCCTCAGGCCTGGGTGCACTTTTGTTACTGTTTCCACAAATGGGAATGCATTTGCACAGAACTGGCAAATGGGCAGCAGGTTTTGGAAGTACCCAAAGCTGCTTTCTTCCTTTACTGATTTTCCTGTGGTCTGTTCTGCACCTGAGTAAATACACATACACACATACCAGACGCACCAGAGTCACACTGACATGCACACAGACTCAGGCAGACATCCTGACATGCCGTCTCTCCACGCAGATGTGTCCGTGCAGGTGCCAGGAACACACACAAACGTGCGTATGCAGACCTGCAAACATTCCAAGCTTCACGCAGTTATTCGTTCTTTGACTGGACAAATATGTATCAGTCAGTATTCTGTGTGTGGGGTGAGAGGGGAGGGAGAAAGACACAAAAAAGAATGAAACAGTCAAGGTTCCTGTCCTCATGGAACTCACATTCTGTTGGAAAGGCAGATTAAAAAAAAATCTCTCCCTCTCTTTCTTTCTCCCTCCCTCTCTTTTTCTTTCTCTCTCTATTCACTACAGCGTGCTGGGTGGCCATGTGGGTTATATGGAAGTGGAGACAGATCAAGTGGCTTAGGGAGGCCAGGATGCTATGGCAAGAGTTGAGCAGAGGCTAAATGAAGTGAGGAGGGGCCGCATAGGCATTTAGGGGAGGGCATTGCAGGTGGAGGGAGCAGCCAGTGCAAAGGCCCTGGGGCGAGATTGTGTTAAATGTGTTCCAATGACAGCATGGAAATCAGCTTGGCCAGAGAATAGGCAGAAGGAACTGAGAATGCAAAGGTAGCCAGAGTCAGAACGTTTGGACCACGGGAAGAACTCTGTACTTTATTGTGTGAGAGATTGGAGCTGTCAGGGATGTACGCCACACTGATGTATCCACAGACACATGTAGACAGGCACAGCAGTACCCACCCACAGCACACAGATCAATAAACACACAAATATAAACACTGGCATCTGGGGTCACAGCTGGGTACACATGTGTGCACAGACATGGCCACAGCTGGCACCTTTTGTTTTGATTACTTTCAAACAGAGATTCTCTTTTCAAAACGAAAGTGTCAATATCAATTTCATGGTTACTGTTGATAAAACACAGGGAGTTGATAGGATGACCAAGTAACACAAATAAGAAAAAAATTTTCCTTCTAAGGAAACAGATTGTGTTTCCTGAAACTCCCTGGGACAGTACACAGAGAGCCAGCTAGGTGTCTTGGGATGGGATTCTAGTCCTAGTGATCTCTCTAGTTCACTGAGGGCTCTTTCAGTTATCCCCAGGGGTGTCTATGTGTGGGGAGGGTACAGGAAGGCGTTGTTCAAAGCCCTGAGAGTTTTCCTTTCAAATTTAAAGCAAGCAGAATGATCCTTTAAAAATAAAAGTCTGATCATGTTCTTCGTCTGATCAAACCCTTAGAGATTCCATCTGAGATAGAAAGAGAAGCAATATTCTCACAACCATCCCCTCCCCACCTCCTGTTCACGCCTTACTCCATACTGACCTCCTCACTGCTCTTCCCAACCCAGTCATGACCCCCTTCAAGTCCTTCACACTGGCCATTCCGCTGGCCAAGGAGCTTCAACTCTGGATACCCCCCTTCCTTGCTTGGTTCTCTCAGCTCCTCTTCCATTTGCTGGGTATTCCTTCTCTCTGTATTGCAGAAGGCATTCATGAGGAGGCGGAGGCAATTAAAACTCTCTAGAGCAGGGTGGCACCTGTGGCTCAAAGGAGTAGGGCGCTGGCCCCATATGCCGGAGTTGGCGGTTCACACACAGCCCCAGCCCAAAACTGCAAAAACAAAAATTTTCAACCAGTGTGCCATGAGGATTTTTAAAGGTAATTAAATTATTTTTGAAAGATGGTTAAAGCACAGTAAGTATATTCTTATTTTTACCATTTTTTGGATCAATATAATTTAAGTGTGCTGTGAAAGTTTAAGTATAGGTTACAATGTGCTGTGAGATAAAAAAAGGTTGAAATCCACTGCTCTAGAGCCATGCTGTGTCTATGGTAGCTACTAGCCACAGTGATTGTTAAGTTTAAGTTTCAATAAGTTAGGCTGGGTACATTGGCTCACATCTGTACTGTCAGCATGTTGGGAGGCCTAGATTGGAGAATTGCTTGAGGCTAGAAGTTTGAGTTAGAGTTGTAAGTTTGAGCTAGAAGTTTCCCAGCTGGGAATTGTAGCTCATCTCTACAAAAAAAAGGAAAATTAACAGCACGCGGTGGCTTGCGCCTATAGTCTCAGCTCCTCGTGTAGCTGAGCTGGGAGGAACCCAGGAGCCAGGGAGTCTGAGGCTGCAGTGGGCTATGATCCTGGGTTATTTTTTTAATTTAAATTAGTTCAAATGAAATGAAATATTCCTCTGTCATTGACACAGTCACATTGTAAGGGCTCAATGGCCACATATGGCTGGTGGCTACTGTATTGGTCAGCTCAGATACAGGACAGTTCTGTCATCCCAGAAAGGTCTGCTGGCTACTGCTGCTTGGCACATGTTAGGGTTTTCAGGGGTTTTACTGAGTTGTTTGTAAATGTTCCTCCCTCAAAGACCGCCACAGCACAGTCCCCAGAGGTCAATGAGGATTGCCCACGGGTCCAGGAAGCCTCCCAGGTCCCGCACATGACATCAGTAAAGCTCCCATCGCAGAGGGCTGCCATGTTCTTCTCATGGCCATGAAGTCCCCACTCCCTATCATGGGTGAGTGCCCTGGGAGGCATGTTAGTGTCCTACAGCAGATGATCACAAATTTGATGTCTTCTTTATTTTTAATTTGGTGTCTTAAAACAAGAGAAATGCATTCTCTCACAGTTTTGGAAACTAGAAGTCTAAAATCAAGCTGTCAGCAGAGCTGTGCTCCCTCTGAAAACTCTAGGGAGAATCTTTTCTTGCATCTTTGAGCTTCTTTTTGGTGGCCCTGGGCATTCCTTGGCTCAGGGCAGCCTCACTCTGTTTGTCTCCTTCTTTTTTTTTTTTTTTTGTTTTTTGGTTATTAAGTTAATCACTTAATAGCACTTTATTTTTTATTAATTTTTTTTATTTTTACATATACCTATGTTTATTAGGTTTCCAACTTTTGCCTTCACAGAATTCAAAAGGCTCAAAATTTAATAGCAATAACAATGTGTAAGATAAGGACTAGAGACAAGAACCTTGTAAAGAATGAATGAAGATAAATATATTCAGAAAAGAAATCAGACGATTGCTGATTTGGAAAAAACAATAGGAAGTTAATTTTTAATTAAAATCATAATGTATACACTTATGGGGTACAATGTGATAATTTGCTATATAATGTGGAATGCTTAAATGAAGCTGATTGCATAATATTTCATGGTATACATGTACCAAAGCTGGAACATGTTCTCCTTAGCAAAGTATCTCTAGAATGGAAGAAAAAGTATCCAATGTATACACCCCTAATATGAAGCAAATTTATATCTTTCAAGCGAAGGCTACAACCCACTTATTACACAATAAGATGGGGAAAGGGGTGAGGGAGGGAAGGGGAGGGAAAGGGTGGGGGGAGAGAGGGTAAAGGTTGAGATCACACTTGTGGTGCATACGTGAAGGGTCAGGAGAAAACTTCTAAATATGGATCAAAATTGTTTTCACATAGTAAATGAGAAAATAGCATGAATGTTATATTAATCAGGTTGATAAAAATATCTCCTATTGTATGGGAAGCCCAATCTTGTACTCCAAGACTGAATTATTGTACATAGTTATGACTCAATAAAAATAATTAAAAAAAATCATAGTACTATTGTATTTATTTATTTTTATTGTTTTATTTTAACAGACAAATAAGAATTATGTATATCTGCGGGTATAAAATGATGTTTTGATGGATATGTATGTATACATTGTAGAAAGATTCATTGGACCTAATTGTAGAGAATTAGTTATGAATAGTATGATAATGAACCTCCTAGGCATGAATAAGTGACTTGTAAAAGACAATTGAAGAAAAGCAGAGTGTAGGTTAAAGTAAATTTTGATAATGTCAATGTCAGAATTTTATAAAATTTACTAGAAGTACTCAAGATTGTAGCAGCAAGTTAAAAGACTATAGATAATTTGATCTTCAGTTCAAAGACCTATAAACCTATTAGTTAGTTTATAATAATGATGCTGAATTTCTAATTATACATGAAATGCTTTTAAGCAATGATATCATTATAATTTATTGATAACTATGCCCCCATAGTTAGGTTTTACATATTCCCTTTGCTTGTAGCTAAATCAATGTCACTCCCAGGCTTGCCTTCCCCTTATCCTTTTTCTGTATGGCAGCCAGAGTCATATTTTTATATCAAGACTCATTCTTGTTTAAAATTCATTTTCTCCTCTCTCTGTTTTCTCTCTGTCCTCCTTCAACTCAGTCTAGAAAGACTGACCTTTTTTTCAGGTCTAAAAAATCTCTACACCCTGACTACTTCTGGTCCTTATATGTACTGAATTCTGATCTTCCCACTCTTCTTACCACTACTGAGAAGTTGGTTCTATCCTGTATCTTCAGCTTCAGCTTAAATATCACTGCTTTTTAGAAACATGAATTAACCACATTGGTCCAAGGTAGATTGTCTGCACTCCTGACACTCATTGGGTCCCATTCAGTTCTTTATAGAATTTATCATTTATAGTTATAGTCATCCCTTGGTATCAGTGGGGGGTTGGGCTCCAGGAACCTCTATAGAAACCAAACTCCACACATGCTCAAGTCCCTGATACAAAATGGCATAATATTTGCCCATAACCTATGAACATGCTCCTATAGATATTAAATCAACTCTCGATTACATGTAACATCTAAACCTAATACAATGAAAATGCTATGTAAATAGTTGTTATATTGCCATGTTTATGGGACAATAACAAGAAAAAAAGTCTGTACATGTGTAGGACAGATGCAATATTTTAAATTATTTTCAATCTACAGTTGGCTGAATCCACAGATATGTAACTTACAGATGAGGAAGACCACTGCATCTATTTATTTACATAGTTATTAGTCCTTTGTTTCTTTCCTCGTCATTCTGTTTGCTCCAGATTAAGAGGCATCTGGCCTACTTGATTCACCACTATTCATCCATATCACAGTAGTATGCCAGCAACATAGTCAATACTCAAATGTGAGTTAATGAGGCTGACTTTTACTTTTATAACAATCATCATGCTGAAGATGGACAAACCTTGCCCCATTTTATGCACAATAAAATTGTAATATAGAAATATTCAGTGACTTTTTCAAAGTCATATCACTAGCATGTGGACAAGTCAGGATCATACTGAAACCAGATTTCTTAAACATTCAACCCTCTAAGTCACTACCCAATCAATGCACTTCTAATAAAAAATAAAATTTGAAAGCAGAATACCCTAGGAAATCAGTAAGATTCTCCTTTAGAATTCTAGTTCATAAAACAAGTTTGCATTTTGTTATCAATTTAGTATCTTAGCATCATATAAGAGTCTCAATATCTAAGTATATCAATAAATCATCTTTGAGTCTTTGTATATTCGGATATTATTTAATGATAGCTTCAATGGAAAAAGTATTACAAGGTAACCAATCTAAGTTTAATCAACTTAGAAATGATATACATGGATTTTAGGACTTAAAAACCTGAGAACAAAATACGTAACAATTGTTAGATAACCTAGGTAATGCCAAGTTGCACAAAAGTTCTAGTACATGGTCAGTTGGCTTTTACACGCTGAAATCATTGGATTTACAAGATAATTGTTCGTGTTTCAACAAGTAATAAGTACATATGTGAACCTATAAAACAAAATATGGCACTCACATCTTCAGCTTTGTTTTCTTTTAGCTAAAAAGAAGGACATTTAACCTGAAGAATCTATCATGCTAAAATTATTTTAGGTTTTGAGATTTGTTCATCTACCCTTTGAGACTACTATACTCTGAACATCATGTAGCTAATGAGCTTTGGGCAAGGTAGGTAATAATCTCTTCTCTCTAAATAATTACATAACATAGCACAGGAATTTAAATGGTAAATAATCAACTTCTGCTTATGAATGGCACGAATATGTATCAATGCAAAGACTTGAATAAGAAATGCTTTGTTCCCTGTATCAATCTATTTCATGGTAGTTTTACTCAAACATAAGGAAATCTTACATCATTATTTTCAGAAGGAATAATGACATCGATATGGGGCTACTAGGGCAAGATTATGCCCAAATCACTAGGGCCACCCACCTTGACCTGAACCACCTGAATTCTTAATTGTACACCTGTTCACTTGCTCCATCATTCTGCAAATGTACAGAATAGAGGGCAAGTGAGTTTCATTAAGTCCTGGAAAAAAACAGACTTATCCAACACATTAGAATACATAAAAAGGAAATACATTTTTTTCAACATGAAAAGCTGCAAAGGAGTCCAAATAAAGAGTCAATGACATTACAGGGTGACTGTTTTTCCTGGAGCAGATTTTTCTATACTTATTTTTCCCTGAGATTTTCAATTTATCATTGTACAATGTTTTTATCATAAATTCAGGTGAGCTTTAATATCCTCTATTTACCTTTTTTCAACATGGAAGGAGGAGAATCTATTTTAGTTGTTCTGTGGCTAAAACCGTTAGTGTACTCCAAGGTTGGAAACACAAAGTGGACTGACCAAAAATACAAAATATTACTTTGAGCTCAGTTTCTAAGCTATTTTTTGTTTGTTTGTTTCTGGTTTCAACTTGCTCTAAATATCTTTTCCATTACCATTTGTTTGATCTCATCTATTGGCCTAATTGTTGAATGAAATATGCCTTTCTCACCATCCCTATGTTGGCTACTGTTTCCGATTATACATGTTTACCACACAGGGAAAGTGACTCTCGGAGAAGCTGCCTTCCCTCCAGGCTCAGCTGGTGCCAATCCCAGGGTGTTGACTATATTCTCTGCTCATACCATAGATTTTGTAGCTCTATTGTATTTTAATTCCCACTTTTCTGTATCTTCAATGTTTAACACAAAATATTATTGAACTATGGCGCCAATAAATATGGTTAAAATCTCTACAGTACAACAGACAGAATCTTGTTTTTGAGTGGCACCTTTGACTGACTATCTTTGCTGATACAGGGTGAGCGAAAGTTTGTCAAGCAAGTAATACGTGTTAAATCTCCTTGTCCTTAGAAAGAATGAGTAATACCTACATATTGCTATATTACTGCCAAAACAAAACAAAACCAAGGATATGTCAGTTGTCTTTAGAAAAATACATGACAACATTAGGAATTCTGGTGGACTCTTTCTCATAAAAGAAAAAAATATATATTGGCATTATATAATTGAGAGAAAGCCAATGACCTATTGTGAGACTTAATTTCTTCATCTGAAAATTACTATTAAAGTTGTTTTGTTTCTACCTCAATATAATGTTCATCTCAATCGTAGGAAGAAGAGAAAACAAGCAGCAAAGGCTTTTCATGCCTGGGAACTGGAACAAAGATTAAATTGTGGTGTATGTAAATATATCTAATTTAAATTGATAATCATAACACATGAGGTCGACCCCTCCCTTTCACTGTTTTCCATTTATATGTTTATTCAGATGACTTTGGAAGTCTATGGCCTGTTTTTATTTTTTTCAAAATCTGTATTTTTTGAGCATTCAGAGAGGATTAACAAGTTAAAGAAAACCATTCTATATTTACATGGAAATATTCCACTCATTTTAAAATTGCTTCTAAATGAAACAGGCAATCTTCTTTTACTGCCATTGACCTTTGACAAGACTTTGAACTGCATGGGTCCACTTATATGGGAAGCATGAGTACGCATGTATTGGGGTGTTTACAGAGATCCCGCAACCAATCTCCTGCAGATTCTGAGGGACAACTGGTATTAAAAAGTTTCCTGAACTAAATGTTAGTCTCAAACACATTTCTTTAATTCTTAAAAATCACATTTTATACCTATGAAAGTATAAATATATATTTTAAGTTTATAAACTACTGAACTTTTTAATTATAGCTAGTAATGAGCTACACTGTATTTTAAAGTGCCTCAAAGGAAAATACTCATAAATAATTTCATAGTTTTACAAACAATTTTACTTATTTATTATGACAGATTTAGGCACTGTTGCCCAGGCTAGAATGCAGCGCTGCAATCACAGCTCACTGCGATCTTGAACTCTTGGGTTCCAGTGATCTTTCTGCCGCCTGACAAGTAGCTGGGACCATAGATGTGCTCCATCACAACATGCTATTTCTTTTTATTTTTTGTAGAAAGGGAGGTCTTACTATATTGTCCAAACTGATCTAAACTCCTGGCCTTAGATGATCTTCCTATCTCAGCTTCCCAAAACATTGGAATTAAAAGTGTGAGCCACCATACTCCCAAATAATTCTTTAAAAGAAAAACAACGCATTTTATTTTTAATTCACTTTAGTTAAAATTTAAGAGCTAATATTGTTGAAAACACTGATTGGAACTGAGAATGTAAAAATATAACTCCTACCCTACCTTTACATTCAGTCAAAATAGTGAAATGAATATGTACCTGCTTATCTATATGGCAAACATTTGATAATGTGCTCTGTGAGTACATATCGTAATTGGAGTGTGGAAGAAAAAGAGATTAGTTCTTATGTGGGACACAAATTATGGCTTATTACATGTAGTTTAAAAGCGATTGTTTTGGCTTTTCAAGTTAGCATTCTGAGAAGAAGTAAAACTTGTTATTTTGAAATGCATTTTAAAATTTAGCCACTGTATTCATGTCCTATATTGGCCACTTAGCACTTTTGGACTATTATTATTGTAATTCTCAAAGATAAATTTGCAAATGCCTGCATTAGATACTGTAGATGACAAAAAAAAAAGGAAAGAAAGCAAAATCATTAAGTAAAATATCAGATTATAATTGTAAACAAAAATAATTCAGTTAAGATAACATTTTAACAACTCATTTAATCTGAATTATACTTAGACTACCTTCAAAGTGATACAAGTTTACAGGATTTTAAACACACTCATTCATGCAGAACAGCAAATGCCAAAAGAAAAGGCTAATAGCTTCAATAAGCAACCCTAACAAGAACACCATATAATAAATGTCATAAGGCCTGACAGTTCTAATCAAGATGGTAAGTAACCTTCAAACTTGCAAGGACAGATTTGAAAATTAGGATCTTGTGTTCTGCTAGCTATTATAAAATGATCAGCTGAGTGTTTACAGATACATCTGATTCAATACTTAGTTGAATTATCTCAAAAGCTGACAAATTATATCCCCTGAACAATTGAACTATTTATCTTGTGTTGGAAACTGATCCATATATATTGATACTAAAACATTTTATTATAAAAATCATCATACTTGTACAGTTAGTGCCCCATGTCAGTTCACATTTTTATACTATTTTTACAAGCTTTAACAGCAACAAGAAAGTACCTTTCAAAGAAGAAAAATAGTGCTGTATACCATAGACTAACTACTTTAACTAAAATGGAGAAAGGTACCGCAGGTTATCATTCAAAGTCCAATTTGCAAACCCTTTGAGGATCACAAAGTGCTCAGTTATAAATAGCATGGCTTGAGTACAAATCATTGTCAAACCAAATGTATTTTGTACTATGACAGAATAATGGCCTTGATTCCTTCAATCTACAGTAAGTGTAATGGAGCTTGACCTTAGGAAGTCTCTTAACTCTGTCCCACATGGCATACTCATCAACAAAGCCAGGAAAATATGGTGTAGATCATGCTATTGTTGGGTTGATGTAAAAGTTGTCAGAGTGTGGTACTCAAAAGTATTTATTAATGGTTCTTGGTTGGTTGGGATGTATGGAATGAAATAAAGGAAGTAGTTGGTTTGTGTTTGAACAAATATTGTTATGCCAGGTGGAGATTTCTAAGTTTGAAATAATTTCACATAATAGGCCATTTACCCATCATTCATAAGATGGCTTTATCCTTCCTATTATATCCAACTAGGAAGAGTGACTACTAAATAGAAATTATCTATATACATACACACACACACACACACACACACACATACATATATATATATACACAAACACATACAAACACATATGTATTCCAAAATGACTTAGATAATAGAAAATTTCTAAGAAATAAAAAGATGAAACCTTGACAAAGGCTTAGTGAAGTAATTATCTACCTATATATCTAACTTAAAGCATGAACTCTTTATATGTATTCTTTTTCTTTTTATTGCTTGGGGTTCATTGAGGGTACAAAGAATTAGGTTACACTGATTACAGTTGTTAGTAAAGTCCTTTTGTAATTGTGTCCCACCCCCAAAAGGCGTGCCATACACCGTGACCCCCATCTCCTCCCTTCTCCTCATCTCTGCTCCCTCATTCCCCTGCCCCACCCCTTTTATTAGATCGTTTACATTCTTCATATTATAATTAAATATATTGAATTCTTGCTTCTTCATCCTTATGATGCTTGACTAAGAACAATGTGCTCCACTTCCATCCAGGTTAATAAAAAAGTTGTCCAGTCTCCATCTTTTTCTAATGGCTGAATAGTCTTCCATGGTATACATATACCACAGCTTGTTAATCCCTTCCTAGGTTGGTGGGCATTTAAACTGTTTCCATATTTTGGTGATTGTAATTGAGCTGTGGTAACATTGTAGTGCAAAATTCCTTGTAATACAAGGAATTTTTTCTTCTGGGTGGATGATTAGTAATGGGATTGCAGGATCAAATGAGAGGTCAAATTCGAGTTCTTCAAGGGTTCTCCATACTTCCTTTTAAAAAGTTTGTATTAGTTTGCAGTCTCACCAGCAGTGTAGAAGTGTTCCCTTCTCTCCACATCCATGCCAGCATCTGCAGCTTTGAGACTTTGTGATGTGGGCTATTTTTAAAAAGCAAAATAAACATAATGACAATTTTACTTTTATAAAATATCATTACAAATCATATATTAAATGTAAGTCAAAAATGCTCCAGTGTGTAAGCAATCATAGAAATATGAGTCTATTGGATTTTTACTCAATTCTGAAGGAATGAAAACTTAGTAAATACATAGGAAAGAAGATGTGGCCTCTATGGGACTAGATTCTAGATTTTATTCTTAACCTTACATCCTGCTAACAGATAAGATGCTTGTATAATGTCTGAAACAGAAAAATAAAAACAAAAAATATTTATAATCATGAATAATCATGATAAATATTAACCTCATCATCTGGCATCTTCGAACTTGCCATACATAAGATGCAGCATTTAAGCGGAGGCTTTCTTCTTGTTCTATTTAACACTGGTGAGACATGAGAAGTCCAGGCAAATGAATGGGCACATTTGGTTAAGATAGGAAGTAGTAACAAGAGTAATCAACCACTTGGATCATAGAGTCTTAAGACTAAATTAGGACCACAAAAAAAAACAAAACATAAATGTAGAAAATAATTACCATTGATATGCATTTTCTTTGGTGACATGAATAGTCTGTCATGTTTAAAACTGATGATTGTGGTAATATAATTTGGAAGAGAAATTGCATGAAAATCAAATTATTTTTTAATGAAAGGACAATTTTATAACTGTCACAAATTTTGTAAAATAGCAATCATGAATCACAGGTACTATACCAATGTGCTCTCACGTCAAGTACTCTACTCATCTTATCTTTGTGATTTTTTTTTTTTTTGCCTTCTTTTCTCATTAAAGGAAAACTTGGGAAAACTGGTGTAATTATTCTTTAATAGAAAAAATATTTTCTAAAGTAGAAAGCATAATTCTTACCACAGAACTCATCAGTTTCAAATATAGCACTTACCAAAGGCTGATATCTCTGAAAGTAATTCATTTTTTCACCAAGGTAAGCTTTCAGCAGCTTTACTAATCTCAAACCTCAAGTGACCAATCAATCCTACATACAACTTCTACTGATCTTGACTCTTCTGATCTTGCCAAATGTAAGGTTTTGTTCTTAAGTCTATATTTGCTTTGGAGTCAATTTCAAACAACTAACTTCCAGTCATGCTTATGGCTGCTGTTCTGTTTTGCTAGTATAAAACCTTAATCAACCGAAAATTAGTTTGAAAAGTGCTTAATGACAATTTCAAATGACACTAATAAGAAACCAAATAACAACTCCAATAAGAAAGCTATCAATTTTCATTTCACCTTCAAACTAATTTTTATTTCATATTTTAGTCCCCATTGAAGCTACAGCAGGATGATATTTTGCAGACAATTATATTTCTTTATTATGTGTTCTAAGGGTAAGGAATACTACAGGCAATAGATATTCATGGTACTAAAGTTGAGGTCATTATTTTATGTCATATGCACATAGATATCTGGATATACATATATATACATATATACATATATATATTGATATATATACAGGTTGGATATCCCTTATCCAAAATGTTTGAGACCAGAAGTGTTTTGGATTTCAGTATTTTCACATTTATATAATGAAATTTTTGGAGCATAGGACCTATATCTAACCACAAAATTTATTTAGGTTCCATATGCCCCTCATAGACATATCCTGAACGTGATTACATGTAATAGTTTTAAATAATTTTATGAAGTAAACAACATTTTATCTATGTTCACCTGTCATTCTTCACATAAGTTCAGATAGGGAATCTTCTATTTATGGTATCACATGGATACTCAAAAAGTTTCAGATTTTAGAGAAGCTCAGATTTTTCAAATGGGGATGTTCACCCTGTAATAAATTTACAGACTATATGTCAGACTGACCTTTTTGATCAGATATGATGTTAGAAAAACAGGTGGTGATGAAGGTAATATAATTGTTTAAAAAGAAGTATTTATTTACAGCCTTATATGTAAAGCATTATGTGTTCTAGAGTATTTGTTGTTCAGTTTTTAGTCAAACAATATAAATAAGTATAATTCAAAGAGCCTACAGCCACACTTTAAAAATCATTTGATTGAGAAACTTTAAAGGAAATATACCTCATTATTGCCTATATACTGATACCTTTGCCGGGATAAATTTGAAAAACATACAGTATACACATACGTATATTAATGCTTGTGTGAGTAGATGCTTCCACCATGAAATAAATCTAGGCACATCATAGTTTTTATCTTTATTTGAAATTAAAACTAATTTTGAAAAGAATATTTTCATGATCAATGATATTGAAACTATCTCACAATGTGAGAAATCTACATAAACTCTAACTAGTTAGACCTGGGAGAGAAATTAAGATTTATGATACAACAAAAGCATATTAAAGTGAAATCATTTGACAAGCTGATAGGATAGCGAGCGTAAAACTAAAATTAAAAACAATATTCTCACAATAAAAGGACCTGATTTCAAAACTTGCCATGCTCATAATTCAACACTATTGTATATGCAAAAGAAAAGACACCTGGATTAGCGAAACTGCAGAACAGACTCATAAAAACAAGGCCATATCCAACGTAATAATTTAAAGAAAGATGAGTGTTTTAACAAATGCTGCTGGAACAACTGGACTTTCACAAGAAAAAAAAAAACCCATATACATTTCTCACAACATATTAAAAATTAACTCAAATAAATTGCAGATTCAAAAGAAAGACAAATGTATAAAATTCCTAGAAGAAAACATACAAAACATCGTTGTGACCTTTAGCTAGGCAAATATGTCTTGGAGATATGCAAATGATTTTTAAAAAATTTATAAGTTAGACTTCATGAAAATTAAAACTTTGGTTAGTCATAAAAAACTTTGTTTTTCAAAAGACACTATGAAAATAAAGATAATTCACAGACTAGGAGAAGATGATAGAGAAATATAGGCCTGATAAAAGAATGATATTAGTTTAATTTATTTACTCTACACTATAGAAACAAAAATAGCTATATAAACTATGATACTAGATTATATAAAAATAATATATAATGCTAATATTTAAACTAATATCATAGTTTATATAAAATAATTCTTACGAATACATAATAAGCAACTGCAGCACCCCATTAAAATTGGTAAATAGATAAGAACAGTGGCTTCAATTCAAAAATAGTTTGTAACTACTGAGTGAGTGAATGGATTAAAAAATCAATTTTTTACTTTATGTCATATCAAGTAAAACATAAAGCTGAAAAAGTATGAAATAAGTAAGGATTCCTTCTATGAGAAAACTGAAGTTTCTAATCCTTGAAAGAGTGTGATTTCAAAGTAAGGTGTTCATGAATGTGTTGCATATATGAATTTGGCAAGGGAGATATAGACATAAAAAGGAAAAGCAAATTGTCAACATCCCCTGACTAAGAGAAACGAAGTGAAAAGAAAAGGAGGGAAGCACCAAATATGTATCTATTATATCTAATTCTAGGAAAAATTATACAAAGAATCATATTCACAGATGTTTTTGTAAAATTATTAAAATATGTACAGTTGATTCATATTGTTATCACTGGGTATGTTCTATAAAATCACTGCAAATATTAAAATAATGAATACTGAACAACTACCATTGTTCCTGACAGAAATACAAGATTAGGTTGCCATGAACTTCTAGTCACATTTTTGCGGTGTTAATCAATACATTGTTTGATGAATATTTCTCTTTAAAGACATTTAATTTACTATACATCTTGTTGATACATTAATATTGAACTCTTAGCCAGTAACACTATGGTTCATTCCTAAATTAAGTTCATCTAACACACATATTTTTTGTTTTAAGACATATCACAGTGTTCTAATGCTTAGGAACACTAGACAGCAATTCAGCACTATGACTGGGTCCATTTTCAAAGACAGAATTACCAACAGAAAGTCCAACAATTGTGAAAAGCATGGCACTACACAAGAGACAAAAAGAACATTGGTTTATACAGTATAAGAGCTGAAATAAGAAGGCAGAACATTATTTCGTTATACCTCATCTGAAAACATACATATCCAGGGACTCAATTTTTTATTTGTGGGATGAAAATACATTTTAATGTGATGCAAACCCACAAATGAATAATGCAGGCATCATGAAGATCAATTATATTTACAAATAGGATAAGAAAATGTATATTAAGGAATGTCTAATAGAGTATTTTTATTTTACTAATCATGATTTCAAGACCAGAAAAACAATATTTAAAATTATTGACTACCACTCAAGGATTACGGTTTGAACATGTCTTCTCTAAAATTCTGGTATTGCCAGTGTGAAAGTATTAGAAATTGGAGCTAATAAAATGTAATTAGGCCGTGAAGGATTTTTTCAACCTGATTGGGATTGAAGCCTGTTTATAAGAGAAGCTTGATGTGATGTTCGGCTAGCTTGCCCTCCTCACTCTGCCACCTGAGACAGAGCAAGAAGACTCTTACCAGCCACCAAATGCAAATGCATTGATCTAGGACTTTCCAGACTCCAGATCACGAAAAATAAATTTCTGTTCTTTATAAACTATGTGATCTAAGCTATTTTTGTTGTAGTAGCACAAAATAGACTAAGACATTATGTAAAATATAATTAATAGGTATAGTGCTTTTCAATAATGCTATGGAAATGATACAAGTCAATTGATTAACAAATGTGATTTTTAAACAAAATTCTATTTCTTCTTTGTAATAATAGTAATGTGGCATATGAAAAATATGATGATGTAAGATAAGAACACTTATCTTACTATATTAGTAGACTATCTGGTAACATTTGAACTATCATATGGCTGGCAATTGCCCGATAATTTATTTAGTGCCAGGTCATCTAGAATATAAAAGTAGATGTTCAAAATTAATTTATTTTTCCATGTAACTGTTACTTTTTTTCCTGTCACCTATAATATGTCATATATTATTTGCATTATGCAAGTGAAATGTATTGAAAGAAAGCTTTCCACTTAGAACTGTAACCAGACAAGGAAGTACACTATCACTACTATGTTTTTTTAATACAACACAAATTTATTATTATATAGCTAAGGAGGTCAGAAGTCCAAAATGGGTATTACTGGGCTAAAATTAATAGGTAGTTGGGCCTATGTTCTTGTTGAAGGCTCTAGGGGATGTTTGTTTCCTTGCCTTTCAGCTTGTGTTAAGTTGTCCACATTCTTTCCCTGGTAGCCTCTTTTTTTTTTTTAATTAAATCATAGATGTGAACATATGTTAAACAGTTTTACGAAAATATTTCAGATTGTATATTAAACCAGCACATTGCACCTCTTAATTATCACCACTATTATTCAACATTGTGCTGGAAGTTGTAGTGAATGCAATCAACAAAAGAAGATATCAATGGCATCCAAATGGGGGCGCTGGAGGCCAAACTTCTGCTTTTTGCTGTTGACATAAAATCCTAGAGACTCAATCACAAAACTCCTTCCTGAAGTCATCAGGAAATACAGTAGTGTTTCAAAGTATAAAATCAATGTCCACAAATTACTAACCTTTGTAAATTGAGGACACAATTCCTTTCTCAATAGTCTTGAAGAAAATGAAATACTTAAGACAAAAAAAGAGAAAATTCTTTTCAAAGAGAATTATGAAACTATAAGCAAAGAAATACCAGAAGACATTAAGAAATGGAAGAACATACCATAGTCTTGGATGGAAAGAACAACTTCAAAATGTATTTTCTACCCAAAGCAATTTATAGATTCAATGCAATCCCCATTAAATTACCAATATCATATTTTGAAGAACTGGAAAAAAAAGTACTTCATTTTGTATGGAACCATATAGCAAAGGCTATTTTTAGTGATAAAGACAAAGTTTGAGGCATCACCCTACAAGACTTCACACTGTATTATAAATCTACAGTAATCAAAATAGCACGGTATTGCCCAAAAAAGAAAGTATAGGCAGACATATGTAACAGAATAGAAAACTAAGACATGAAACCAGTCTCTAGTTACCATCTGATCTTTAATAAACCAAACAAAAGTATACATCAGAGAAAAGAAACCCTATTCAACAAATGGTGCTAGAAGAACTGGATAACCACATGTGAAAGATTGAATCTTGACCCACAACTTTCGCCACTTACAGAAATTGATTCAAGATGGATAAAAGATTTAAAACTAAGACACAAAATGATAAAAGTATTAGAAGAATGTGTGAGGAAAACTCTTGATGATGTTGGACCGGGGAAAGCTTTTATGACAAAGACTCTAGTGACCATTGCAACAACAACAAAAATTAACAAATGGGATTTAATAAGCTGGAAAGCTTCTGCACAGCCAAGGACACAACAAGTAAAGCAAAAAGATAACCTTCAGAATGAGAAAAGGCTTTGAATCTGACAAAGGGTTGATAACTAGAATCTACAGAGAGCTCAAATTAATCAACATCAACCAAAAAAGCAAACAATCCCATTTAACACTGGGCAAGAGATATGAACAGAACCTTCTCTGATGAGGATAGAAAAGTGGCTAAAAAACATTTGGAAAAATTCTCATCATCCCTGATTGTCAGAGAAATGCAAATCAAAACCACCATGAGATATTACCTAACCCCAGTGAGAATATCCCACATCACGAAGTCTCAAAGCTGCAGATGCTGAAATGGATATGGAGAGAAGTGGACACTTTTACACTACTAGTGGGACTGCAAACTAATATAACATTTTTGGAAGAAAGTATGGAGAATTCTCAAAGAACTCAAATTAGACATCCCATTTGATACTGCAATCCCATTGCTAGGCATCTACCTAGAAGAAAAAAAAAACATTTTATCATAAGGACACTTGCACAAGACTGTTTATTGCAGCTCTATTACAATCACCAAATTGTGGAAACAGCCTAAATGCCCACCAAACCAGGAATTGATTAACAAGCTGTAGTGTATGTATACCATGGAATACTATTCAGCCATTAAAAAAGATTGAGACTTTCCATCTTTTGTATTAACTTGGAGGAGGTAGAACACATTGTTCTTCATCAAGAATCACAAGAAGGGAGAAGCAAGAATCCAAGATACTCAATTCAAATATGAAGCCAGTAGATGGTCTAATGCATACCCACAAAAGAGAAAAACACAAATCAATTCATGTTGGGGAATATGGGAATGAGGGAGTGGGGACATGGGAATAGAAAGGGGGCTGGAGGGTTACAGTCTATGGAACACGTTTTTGGGGGCAGGATACAGTTATAAGAGAGACTTTGCCTAAAAAATTCAAACAGTATAACCTAATTCTTTGTACCCTCAATGAACCTGAAACAATTTTTAAAAAGACTTAATCATTAACTTCATTATATATTAAAATGCTCTTTAAATAATAAGACTCTACTTTTTGGCATTATTCTCACAAGGTCATTTTATGACCCCATCGAAAAACTGTCACATAATAATATTAATTAAAATGTATAGAATTGTACAAGCTAACATACTGAGTGTTTAAACAAATTAAAGGCTAATAATATTAACATCACCTATACCACTTCAGTTTGGAACTTTGGGTGATTAAGTCATTTTATATATATTTTAAAACTATTTGACATAATTTTTTTCTTTAACCAGTATTCTTAGGTTCTTTTGCTATCCCTCACTCTTTCCTAATATGGAAAGCATGAGAGCATGTAAATTTAGGGATGTTTATGATCGCACCTTTTCATGGTGGACCATGACTTTGAAAATCTTCACACTCATAGATGATTAAGGAAGACATATATCTTCTGTTCTCTAGAATGATAGCTAATTAGTTGGCAAAAGCTAGTTTCAGGAATGAGTATAAATAATTAATTATAAGAAAAGCATTTAACAGGTTTAATTATAGCATTAAATCTAAAAACTTTTCCACGATATGTTCCATGTCCTGTACATAATCATGAAGAAGTATGCTTTTGTATTTTTGTATTGTACTTCTTCAGAACAGCCACTTTGAAGGTTTCTTTCTTCATCGCTCTAGGGTTGGTCATTGGCATATTGTTTAGTTCACTTAGTCAGGTCATATCTTCCTGAGTGTTCTTGATACTGGTGGATGTTCATCAATGTCTTGACATTGAAAGTTAGGTATTTATTTTAATCTTCATAGTCTGCACTTGTTTGACCTTGTCCTTCTTGAGAATACTTTCTAGAGATTCAAAGTGAATCGAGTGTTAAGACTTTGGCAACTGCAGCCATAATAGCACCGGGGGTACAGTAAGCCTCGTCATGTTCTGACTCTTGCAGACCCCTGGTGGTGCCACCTGGGGGAGCATGAGTGAGAGAGATATGCAAGAATTTCCTGGGTTGCCAGACGAAGTCTCTCACTCTCTTTTCTCACTCTCTGTGTGAGGCTGCTGAAGTTGGGAGAAGGAGGCAAATGCGGGTACTCCACCCACGTGTGCTAGCCCAGTGTCACAGATGCTAACTGGGTGACTGGCTACCTCTGGTGTTTATTCAAAGCCCAAGGGCTCTTTAGTCAGCAAGCTGGTGAATCTTGCCAGAACTGGTCCTCACTTTTAGGGAATCATGTTTCCTTCTGGTTCAGGGAAAGTCTAGAAATGCTCTCCAGGAATGAAGGCCTGCAATTAGGGGCTTCAGGAGTCTGCTTGGTACTCTATTTTCCTTAGGCTAAGCTGGCACCCAAGTTAGAAAACAATGTCCGCTGTGCTCTTCTCTTTCCTTTTCCCAAGTAGAAGAAGGCTTTCCCCCAAGATACACTGCCTAGTGTTGGAGGAGGGTGGCACAGGCGCTGGCTTTTTGACCACTGCTAGTATCTCACTGGCTCACATGTACTCCAAGCCCTTTAGCTCTAAGACAGCACAGTTGCATAAATTAGCCAAGGTCTGCTGTCTTTTGGGCCTGGCTGCCTTCAAAATTTATTCCAATACCCAGGTAATCTTTTGCTAGTTGGGGTCAGAGCTTGCTGGAACTCAAGTTTCTATTGCTGGCCAGGGGGAGAGAATTTCCCTACAGCCAGGCTGGTGTAAATGCTCCCTCTGTGTGTGCAAGCAGAATTCTGCCATGTGCGAAATGGCAGCGCTGAATTCCAATGCCAAGTCCCACAGTCACTTCATTCTCCCTCCTCTGGGAACACAGATGGTCTCTCTAGTTGGCACACTGGCACAATAGTGTTGGAGAAGGAAGAGAGGGAAGAGAGAGAGGCAAGCAGGACAGTCTTCTCTACCATCTTTGCTATCTCTTTCCTTCACATAATTTTACATCAGGTTCTGTGATGACTCACATGAATTATAGTTTTCGAAGATGCTTCTTTACATGATAGTTGAAAGATAATTGTTAAATGTGATGTTTTTGAGGAGAGACAATTGGAGTTTCTATTCTGCCACCTATTTCCCACTATCATTGGTATCATAAATCTGAGACTTTATGAAAATGAGGCACTGAATTTTTTATACTCATAAAGTGATAATCCATGCTCTACAAAGACAAAGAAATGACTTTTTCTTTGTACATTTTTTAATGTCAAAAATAGTACTTTGCTATTTCAATCAATTAATTTTGCTATTTTCAACAGTTCATGTTTTGCAATATGATTAATACTGTATACTGAATACGTGCAATTTCTAAAAAAAGTGTGTTTGCTCAACATACTGCTTTAAGTTCAAATGTGGTTGTTTAAAGCAATTTCCTATGAAAAGGCCAGAGCAAGTATTTTTAATTGTCTATTTCTTTTTTCATTTTTTTTGTTATTCTTGCATTTAAGTTTGAATTTATTAACTCAACTAGAAGAAGTATGTTAAATAATAAAACTAAATCATATAAAATTCTTATAGAAAAATTAGTAAGATTAAAAACATCCATTTTCTATAATACTGAAGGCAACTACATAATGTCAATTTTAATAAATAATTGTGAAAATGTCATTTAGATCTTGCCTTTCTGCAAGTTTTTCAATATTTATCAAATATATGAGTAATTGTAGAAAAACTTAATTTCAAATCAACTATAACTGGCTAAAAATATTAGGAAAATTTTAGCAGAAATTATTAATGGAACAGGATTAGTGAACTAATGAAAGAGATCTGAATTAGAGAAATAAAAATGTAGCAAAATATAAAGAGCCCCCAAAAGACCATTTCTAGGTTAAAAAAAAATGAAAAAATATATAGTACACCTGGTCATATTTGAGCACATGTGGGTAAGATTACAAGAAGCAGAAGTGGATCAAAGGAATAAAGGACTAGGATTTGGAGTCGAGGTGGAAATCCGGAGGCTATTTATAGACAAAAATGAATATTTGATAGCATGTAATTTTATATTTAGAATAAGATAAAAGTGTATGGCAAGTAAAAGAACTCACAAAAATAAGGAGATTAAAAACTCTCATGGTTTCTGAGAATTTAAGTCAAAGAATTTTAGGGAGTTCATATTTGAATTTCAGAAGTATATCCGGGCATGTTATCAAAAGGAGATTAGGCAAAAATGACACATTTCTCTACATAGTAATCTAAAATAATATAGTATTTATTCCTATTCACACTATAGTTAAGAATTTAAAAAATCAAAATAGGAAGATAATATTATATCATATAACAATCATCTTTGAGATTACAGAATATTTCTGTTTTTATATATATTTACATATATGGTCTGTGAGGAAAAGAAGGGGAGAAAATTAGAGCACATGACTTTTTAAAATAGTGTGTATCTTTATGTACATTATGTGATTTGGTTCAGGAATTACGGTCAGTATTAGCAAGAAAATAAGAAGTCTTTTGGAACAGTTTAATAAAGGTTAAACAAAAGTCATAGGGATGAGAAAAAGTTGAGGGGGTGTGATAACATGATAAAAGTCTTTGCAGCTTTTAATTCTACATGATTCAACTCAATAAAAGAAGTACGTGAGGACAACTGGATAATCTCAACTGTGACTGAGAGCTACTTAAGGAAGTAGAATAACTTTTACCAATTTCATTATTTATTGGAAATACTTCTCCATTGCATGGAAAAATAGCAATGATTATGCTTCAACATTTGATACTCTGAGATATATATCATTAGATTTTCACTTTGCTTCTCCTACCTATAGTATTTAAATAACATGATAACCATAATTCTGAAATATCACTTACAAAATATTTTTAACATTTCTAAAAATTAGTTTAAGCAATAATAAAAGAATCACACTTACTACAATGTCCACAATACATTTAGTGTTGAAAAACTGATCATATTTATATATTTTATTTACTGGATATAACATTCTATGTCCTTTAATCAATACCTTGAAAAGTAAAAATATAATATAAATTTGCATTTAAATATGTACAACTTACCTGCAACCTTGGCAACAAATATAAAAATGTCTTTATTTTATACTCCATCTTATTCAACCACGTCAGACCTTCAATCCTCTAAACATCATAACTTAAGATCTGGGTAAAGACACAGGAATTATTTTCATTTCTGCTTACCTCTACATATCCTATCAAAAGGAACCCTTCCACAACTGTGCCCCCAAATGGTTTTTAAATAAGTAGCAACAATCATCATCAAAATAAGGAAAGTCATCATCATAGAAAAACAAAACTGACAAAACCTTATGCAAGCAGCCAGAGAAAGAAAGATTTCAGCAGAGCTCTCTGGCTTACATCTCTATACCTATACCACAGAATCAGAGCTTGGAAAGGAAGGTAGGCTGATCAGATCTTGGAGCTGCATATTAACATACACTGGTTGAGCACAGTGGCTCTCTCCTTCAATTCCAGCACTTTGGGAGGCCAAGGGAGCAGGACTGCTTGAGGAGAGGGGTTCGAGGTTAGCCTGGGAAAAATAGCAAGATCCTTTCTACACACACACACACACACACACACACACACACACACAAAATAGCAAGGCTTCATGACATGTACCTTTAATCCCAGCTACTCAGGAGGCTGAAGAAGGAGGACTGTTTGAGTGCAGGAGTTCAAGGTTAGCCTGAGCTATGATCACATCACTGTACTTCAGCCCAGGTACTACAGTAAGACCCTGAAACAAGCAAACAAACATACCCTGAAGGCAATGGGACAAAAAAATCAGGAAAAACAAAAATGTGCAGGAACTGTCCATACCCCTATCTCTGCAGGAGGTTCTCAGGAGCACGAAGCAGCAGTCCCTAAATTTAGCATTTAGTCTGCTTTAATGTGTAGTAGATAAGTGAAGTAGAAAGAAAAAATGACTATATGTTTATAGAACTAATAATCCTCCCAGTTAGGGTTCTGGTTTTACAGAACTTAACGCAAAAAGAAATAGACAATAAACAGCACTTAATCCTCTGAAAGGAAGGAAAACAAACTGAAATGGCAAGGAAAAGACCATACTGCATTGCAAAGTATTAAAAATAAGGCATAATAACACAAGTACTTTAATCTCATCCATATTTTGAGTCAAGTAGAGAGAGCTGCTGGAGAGAGTTAGTTAAGTAAAGTAGGGGATATAAAATATCAGGCTAATGTACAGACTAAAGTATAAATTCCAGGTCGTGCTTAATTAAGGGTCCAATAAAATACCATAAGCCATAATTGTAAAGAGCCATAATACATATTTGATTAGTTGGAATAAGCACTAAAATTCCTCAGACGACCACAGACACACAAAAAATTAAATAAGAAATTGTCCTGTGCACAGATAGAAAAATGTCAATTGAATGAAAATATCAGCCTGACCTTTGATTTTTTTCCACAGTAAGATTTAATACTAGAAGCCAATGTAACAATGGTGCTCCTATTTGGAGGCAGAGATTGTGACTAAATACTATCATCTTTAGCCACACTGCCATCTGATAGTCTTTTCTTTTGTTAAACACAAGGAGTAATAAGTCAAACATGCTGTACTAAAATGTGCGTACTGCGGGATCCTGTTTTCATCTTGTAAATAAGAAAAGTATTTATGTCAACCAACAAAAATACATAATACTGAGGAAATATTCTCTGAAATCATAGACTATCAGAACCATTGCTGCTTGAAATCATAAAATAGTGGAACATTCTGCTCTTACCTGGAGGATCTGAGTCATTGTGACATAGAGAAGCATCCTCCAATTTCCACTCGAAGTATCAGACTTCAGCTCAGAGGTTTCCACACACAGTATTTCACATTTTTCCCAAACATTTTAGTTTCCAAAGGATATAGGACGTTAAGAATCTAAGACTTGGTACTAAACCCTTTACACATAGCCCTGCTTTGCTGAGACTATCAAATCGCATCCTTTATTTAAATTTTTCCAAATGAACAATCTTGCCCTAATCCTATATCAACCCTGTCCCATTTTTTTTTTTTTTTTTTGGTGATTCAATGGTTCCTCTGAGAAACTCTCTTTTGTTTCAGTGACAAATAAATCTATTTTTGTTGCATTGCAGTCTGTCCCTCACAGTCATGATCATCAGGGGATCATCAATCCAGTCATGGATTTTATCCCCATATTTATAAAATTATTCCAATATATAAAAAAATAATTTTCACTATTTGTCCCACTATTTAAAAAAATTTCTATCTATGTGTATGTACATGTCTTGAATATTATAGACTTATAGTTAATGTGTTTATCTGGAAAAAAATTTTTAATTTTTCATTGCATATTTCATTATGTACTTTTCTAAAAAAATCAATTTTAATATTTTATAAATTGATAATGAATAGTTTTAGGGGGGGGGTTTTGCAATTTTTGGCCGGGACTGGGTTTGAAACCACCACCTCTGGCATATGGGGCTAGTGAGCCACAGGCACCTCCAGATAATGAATAGTTTTAATGATAAACCTTTAGGTTTATGGTATTGTACAGATTACCTTAATTGAAATCTTACACATACAAGAATGACGTTTTATTAAAATATTTCCATTTTCACCTAATTTTTATACATTGTTTTTATCTCTCCAATAATATTTAGTAAATAAGTAATAAGCTAAACTGTGGCTCTAAAATTTAACCAATTTTTATACTGCAGAGATGTTCTTTATAGCCCCTAAATTATTTCTTCTACCTGCATTTCTCATTGTTGACAGGTAAAGCTGTAAAAACACTTTGCTTCTTTCTCTGGAGAACCCTTGCAAACAGACAATGTAAAGATATATTTCTTTACAGTAGGGCTGCAATCCTTTCCATGTTTTTCTAAAAATTTAAGAAAGGATATCTTATTTTTATTATATTAAGCAAGTCTAACCTAGTAACAATATACAGAAATTACCAGAATGATGTCATAAGGAACAGAGGGAAAAAATGCAGATTTCAACAAGGATTAGATTTAATATTTCAAGAATTACATATACATTCAGGGCTCCTTAATACCCATATACAGGTAAATTTTTCTTTTTTTTTTTTTCAGATTAAGTCACTTGTACATAGATCATGAATACATTTATGCCATTATGGGATTCAATGTGTTGATTATTTATACAAATTGGAGTGCTTAGATCCTACTAATCAACATAACCTTCACCTCATTTACCCAATTACAGCATTAAGACTTTTGTGTTCTACACTTGATAGATCCGAATTAACAAATGGAAAAATATACCATGCTCATGGCTGGGAAGAATCAACATTGTTAAAATGTCTATACTGCCTAAAGCAATCTACAGATTTAATGTGATCCCTTTTAAAGCAACTCTGTCATACTTTAAAGACTTGGAAAAATTAGTGCTTCGTTTTATATGGAAACAGAAAAAAACTCAAACAACCAAGACATTACTCAGAAATAAAAACAAATCAGGAGGAATCACGCTTCCAGACTTCAGACTATACTATAAGTCAATAGTGATCAAAACAGCATGGTACTGGCACAAAAATAAAGAGGTAGATGTATGGAACAGAATTGAAGACCAAGAGGTAAACATAGACACTTATCGTCATTTGATTTTTGATAAGCCTATCAAAAATATAAATTGGGGGAAAGATTCCCTGTTCAACAAATAGTGCTGGGTGAATTGGCTTGCAACCTGTAGAAGACTGAAATTGGACCCACACCTTTCTCCTCTAACAAAAATTGACTGTCACTGGTTAAAAGACTTAACCATAAGAGAAGAAACTGTAAAAATTCTTAGAGACAGTGCAGGGGAAACACTTGAAAAAATTGACCTGAGAGAATACTTTATGAGGACGACACCCCGGGCAATTGAAGCAACATCAAAAATACATTACTGGGATCTGATCAAATTAAAAAGTTTCTCACTGTCAAGAACACACTAAGTAAAGCAGATAGACGGCCCTCAGAATGGGAGAGGATTTTTACATTTCTGACAAAGGTCTAATAACCAGAATCCACAGAGAACTCAAACTTAATACTAAGAAAAAAACAAGTTATCCCATTTCATTGTGGGCAAGAGACGTGAACAGAAGCTTCTCTGAAGAACACAGGTAAATTTTTCATATGTGAATCTTCTAGATTATTTTATAAGTTTAGCTCCAAGTTGTCTTCAGAACACAAACCATGTTCTAGTCTTAGGTTAGTTTCATGAGGGAATGTAAAACTCTATTACAGACTCACAGGAATACATTTTTAGTTTCACACATCTATGGTACTTAGTAAGCCCAAAGTTTTTTAAATGTTTGAAGATCTTTCAAACACGCGAAATAGAGTGAGTTGCACAATACAATGAAAATTCACAATTAGGTGAAAAATTTGAAAATTTGAAAAGTTTTCAGCTAATTGTGAATTTTCATTATATGTCACAAAATAGTTTCCTTTATGCTTTCTCTTGTTGTTATGAATTGTTTGCTAATTGACTGAAAGATTGCACTACTTAAAATAGCCATTTGCTCAATTACTTCTTTCTGTGGATTAATATCAGCTCTAGATTTCACCACAGCCTTGATATTCTCCTTATTGGTTTTCAAAATGTAAAGCAAATTTATGTATATGAAAGTTCAGTACCAAATGAGAGCTTAATCATGTGAAAGACAATGTACATTAAAATCCTAAAAGGGGGCAAAAGAAAACATTATTTTAAATCTTTGTTTCAGTTAACCTCTGAAGACATTATTTGCCTTTAAAATTTTGTGCAGGTTTTTAATTTTGTAATCCAACAATGTAATGTAACAGTTGCTGGTATAATACTGTAAGAAAAATCTATGAGAAAAGAGAGAGGCAGAAAAGAAGAGGGGGAAGGAGGAAGGGAGTGGGAAGAAGATAGGAAAGAGCCAAGAAGACTATTAAAAACACATCCTGTTATCTTGTCTTCTTCTACTGTTAAAGTTATAGGAGTCGATTCCTGTATACATCATTCACAAGTAAAGTCCTGGAACCCTCCTTCTTCTACGGAGGCAGGCAATGAAGACAGCCAACCACAGACCACCTACACTTGTGAGCCAAAAGAAAGTTTGAAGTTATTATTTAAGAAACAGCAAGGAAAATCCTAATATGGTTTTCTTTTAGCATCACTGAATAAGTGCTTCTGACCTGACGCTGTTCTACCTTTGCCTATTACTAATTACACTAACCAGATTTATGTTTTCCAGAAAGGTCATCAAGCCACACGCAATAAAGATGGTCCATGAACCCCTGTATCACTCTCCCTCCGGAGGAACCCTAACTGCCCCCTTGTATCATTGCCCCATTCAGCAGGAAGCAGTTAGATCAAGTCTTCACCCCTTTTCCCTAACAGCAGTTAGGGTTTCTACTCCGAGAGGGAGAATTGATGCAGGACATCTGGTGCCCTAGCCAGCTCAGCGGAGCTGATGGACCTGCCACCTCCTCCTTGACAGTATTGGTGCTGCACCAGCCAGCTGAAGAGCCAGCGGACTGGATGACAGGCAAGGAGGGGGACCTCCAATGCCCACCAGAGGCTCCAATAGCCAAAAAGGCAGGACAACTGCTGAGGAGTCACCTGTGCCTTGGTGTCTCCTTCACTTTACACCTAGGACTAAATGTGGAACCCCCATTTCCTATGCCTAGGTCAATTTCTTGTGAACTTCCTAGGCCTCATTTCCATGAATGGACTGTATCCATTAATTGATACACTCATTCACCTTGCCCCAGGTGGAAGTAACTGTGTTCATTTGTTTCCTGGCCAAGGAACCCATACACCTATATATACCCTGAGGCTAAAGGCGTAAAGGAGGAGATGGGGAAAGACCGGGAGAGGAACAGAGAGAGCTTCTCTCTCCCCACTTGAATTCTCTCCCTCTAACAGGAGCTTTAGTGTTTTCTGTATTCTTTTCTGTAAATCAATTCTGTCTTACCACTGAGGGGTGGGGGTGGGGGAAATAATATAATGAAGAACAATAAAATACATGTATTTAAAAAAAAAATACATCCTGTGGACCCACAGAGGAACACTATCCATCAGGACATGAGTGCGTACTTCATTAGGGACTTACCCTTTGAAATTGCCCTTGAAACAGGGTTAGGATCTCAACAGACATCTGCATCATGTGTATCTTATAAATGTAATGTAGAGCAAGAGCAGGGAAGCCTAGATCATATTGAGAAGCATAAAGGATATGTAGTCAAATATTGAAGAACAAGTTTGGAGAAAAAAGTTTCAAGTCTAAACTCACTCTACCGGCAAAATAATTTGTGTTTGGGATTGTCTTACTGTTCTCAAACCATAAAGTTTTACAGTACCTCAATATTACAATTACAAACTTACTTCATTTGTAACCAATAAATTTCAGTTGTGTTTAATTTTATTTTCCCTAATTTGATATTTTGTACCTTCTAATTCTTTTTTTTTTTTTTTGAAACAGAGCCTCAAGCTGTCACTCTGGATAGAGTGCTGTGACATCACAGCTCACAGCAACCTCCAATTCCTGGGCTCCAGCAAGTCTCCTGCCTCTGCCTCCCAAGTAGCTGGGACTACAGGTGCTCACCACAACACCCGGCCATTTTTTTTTTTTGGTTTGCAGCCGTCATTGTTGTTTGGTGGGCCCAGGCTGGATTCGAACCCGCCAGCTCAGGTGTATGTGGCTGGCGCCTTAACCCGTTGAGCCACAGGCGCCGAGCCTGTACCTTCTAATTTTATAAATAACATTTTTATATTAGGAAAAAATACTATTTCCTGTCTGTACTTAGTTCTCCAGACTAAAGACACATTTTCTTCAGCATTCTCCAAGGAACTTTTTCTACTTTGACTAATTTTTCTCAATTGAGTATGGCTAATACTGGTACCTTTTAACTGTGGAGATTTTCAAACATTTTAGACTAGTGATTCCACTACAATCCTGAAGCGTGTGGTATCTTCTGTTATAAATACAGATCTAATTTTATTATACTTCACTTCATCCATTTATTTAACAATTAAAATGTACTTGTTATGTTCTAGAGAACTTGCAAATTTCTGTGAAAAGAAACCAATGAGCACTTGGTCCCCGCCTTAGTGAAGTTATGATGAATGAAACATTCTGATTTACAATATTGTCTTTCCTCATAGGTGAACTCTCGAGTTTCTAATGTTCCTGCGTGTCTTCAGCTTTAAATCCATACAAGTTTTTGTGGATGATTGTACAGCAAACAATCTTGGAAGATATGGTGTCTCCCTCTAGGGCACAGGGAAAATTTACTTCCTGACCAGAATACTAAAAATAATGTCTTCTTCCCAGGCAAAGGCAGAGCAGGTTTACTAGCGGCCCTCTTTCAAAGTTTGGGGATTTTTCTAAGCTGCGGTTTCTCAGCTGTGACACAAACCCACTATTTACAGAGCATCCACTTGAGGCAACCTCTGAATCACTATTATGGGCTTGGAGGGTTATGCTCATGACGCCTGCTGTGCTGTGAGCAATAAAAGTCTCTGCCTTCAGGAGAAAAAAAAAGAGAGAGAGAAATATTAAATAAAATATGTTAAAGAAAAACTAACATGAGCTTGTAAGTGGAAACCCTGAGGTTAACTCAGTGCATTGTTGTTTTCTTATCTACATGTGAATGCATAGCAGGGGCACGCTGTGCAACACATCCTGTAAGTGCCAGTGGACGCTTTTGTGATCTGGGAAGGCAGAGAAGTGCCACTGAAGAGTGAATCAGAACTTAGGGGTTCTGCCTCTGAGACCAAAAGCTTCCACCACATAGGTGAGGTGCTAACGGTAAGCATGTCAGAAGCTTCACTTCATGTCCCAACTGCACTATTATCACACGGCCTCCAGAAGGGGTGAATGACAAATCCCAACAAAATTCTGGGCCCTGCTTAACAAGTAAACTCCCTTGAGACTATGCAGTGGATTCAAAATGTTCAATGCCTCCTCTAGGAAGAATTGCTGTCTCTCCCTCCTCTTGCTAACAAGATAACTACTTTGTATTATAATGTCTTTTTTTGTTTTATGCCTACTTGTTTCATCTTACTAGACTGTGAGCATCTCAAGGACAAAGACTGTGTTTTATTTACCTTTGTATGTCCTGTATCTAACATGCTGCAAGGGACAGAGTGAATTTTTCTTTTTCAAAAGGATACAAGAATAGATGAGCATCTGAAAAACAGTTTCTTATATTTATTCTATATGAAAGGTATTTAAATGTATATTAAAATGATATGGCTACACTCATCAGTAAAATACATGTTTTCTGTATTTTGAAAACAGTTCTACAACCAGCACTATATAAAGTCTACAACAGTTCTGCAAACAGCACTATATAAAGAATGGAATATTTCATAATGAAAGAGATTACATTAACATAAAAATACATTATCAGAGTAAAGTCAAGAAATTTGGAAGAAAACAAACCTTAACTACTTATTTGGACGGAGAAATATTCCTTCTTATCTTAAAATCAGGGGTCATGGCAATCATCGAGACTTTCAGGATTGACTGAGAGCACTGTCCTAAGCCTCAGAACAAAGTAGATCAGATCATATTTGGAGATGAGGAGGGAAAAGACAATTCAGAGAATGTGACATTTGAAAATGGGAAATGTTTTACTCCAAAAAAGAAAAAGGAGAAGATTTCAGTATGGCTCATTCAGAACATGAAAAATTAAAAAAGAAATTCCAAGTGTACAACTACGGATTAAAATCAATTATTTATGATGGTTAGGCTGTGAAAATCAATATCTTTACTGTATAAGGTAGCTAAAGAAAGATGCATAGTTTGAATCCTCCTAGATATTGAATTACATCGATTCATGCTCATTTGGAACAACATCAATTTTAGTCTAGATTTATAAGCTAAAGTCTACTTATAGAGTAAACATTGAAACTAGCTAAAATGAGATTCAGGGAGGAAAATAAACTAGGGCGGTCTAACTTAGAGGCTTGAATTCTGTTTACCTATGTTGCTAACCTAATTGGCAGCCCCATCGGGTTTTTTTCTAGTGGTAAAGAATCTGGAACATATACTAGAAATAGCAATGACTATATCTCTGAAAGTAAGTCTGTTGAAAATTTCTTGGGTATGACTGGGTATTAAATAAAATATATCTAAAGTAGATAGACATAGAAATATGCTGTAATATAATTTTCAGAATGAAGGGATAGACTCTGACATCTATCATCCTCACCCTAAACTTGAGTCGCTGTCAATGACCCCCCATCAAAATTAAGTACTGTAGAAGTTTCCACGGCTGTTTTATCAGAAGCTTGCAAGTCCTTAAGTCTCATATCATTAGCCACCTCCATCGGGTTGCTATGGAAAGGACTTCAGACAGAATTCTTTATTGCAGAAGCTGTCGGGAATGTGGGCCTTCTTTCTTCTTCTATTCTGTTCATTAATGATTTCCTTTGATGTTTGATTGTTCACAAGAGTCTCATTCGTGGAGTCTACTTATTCTTTCCTAAGTCACTTACTTTCCTATGATGTAGTTTAATGAATCGTCATCTTCTAATTCTTCAGTGTGCAACAAATAAAGTAGCAAAATTAACTTATTTTCCTGCCCCTCTCTATCTATTGTGTATGGGTACAATGGATTCTGAAGTAGAATTTACACATAGGAAATCGTGTTATTTGAGAAGCAAAATGTTAATAACCTTATATAAAGGTTAGACTTTGTGCTATACTTAAATCTAGAACATTAAAAGTTCAGTTATAATATTAAAAAATGTAAAAACCTGAATTGAATGTGAGATAGAAAGTAAAAATAAACCATAAATGCAGATTGCAGAATATTTTCTCAGAAGTTTGAGTTTTGAAATAAAGTCATCTTTTGGAACTTCTTGTATGTTGTCCCTTTTCCAGACCACACTAAGCACAGGTCTATTTACTCACACAAATTCAGGCCTAAGTCTCTTATGACTAAACCGTGTAGTACTGGGGGTTAGTTTCTTCATTTTGGTGGGAAAATATAGTTCAAAATATAAGCACAATTTGTTGGTTAAGATGTAACTGTGATATTTATAGTTCTTATAAATGTCTGCTTTCATATTAAACCCTATATTTACTTAAAATAAGGTATTATTATTAGGATTATAATAGGATGCTCTTGTTCATCTATTCTAATCATGATGTATATAACCCTTTCTCTTACTATTTCAACTACTACAACTTGATATTATTTAAAAAATGGTATTCATTATAAGGTCTGTAATCTACTTTCATGTCTTTTTTTATTAAATCATAAACATATAGATCTTGTATACATTAATGCATTTATGGGGTACAATGTGTTGATTTCATATTGAATTAGAAGCATTTACATCATATTACTGGTTATTATATACCTCATCTCATTTGCTTAATTATTGTGTTAAGACATTTATACTCTGTACTTAATAGATCCAACATGTACCCTTGCATTATGCACCATAGGTGTGATCTCACGTCCCCCTCACTTTCATTTTTTCCTCTTTCTTCTTTCCTTCTTTCCTTTCTCCCTACATCCCTCTCTCTCGCTCTTTCTCTCCCATCCTTCCCTTCTCTCCTTTCCTCCTTCCTTCCTTCCTTTTTCTTTCTTTCTTGAAATTGATTTGTTATCTAGTCTTAATGTCTCTTCCTAATCTAGCAAAAACTATCTAACTAAGCATTCTTCTTATGTAAGCCTTAAAGCACTAATCTTTTTATTAAGGTACCACAGTAAAAAAAGGAGACTTAACACGGAGATCCTTCCAGACATCCCCACTGTCAAGGGCTAAGATGGAGAGAGATGAGCCGCCAGGTGTCAAGTTAGTTTATTAAGACAACAAACAAAACTGAAGATAAAGGACAAGACTTCATTCACTTGCTAGAATAGTATGAACAAAAGACCAGAGGGGTGGCTCCTCCAGTGTCCCATTTTTCCAACAAAAGGCACTGGGCAAGGGTCAGATGCATAAGAACAGACAGGGGAGATTATTTCATTGCCAAGAAAGCCCTGAACAAAAGACTTTATGGATGAAGAGGTAAAAGGGTTAAGAGTAGATAGTGAGTACTGAATTATAGGAGAGAAAAGTATCTTCAAGGCTCCCCTTCCTTTTTATAAGGAGAAGAGTATCTTCAACACCCCATTCCCACCACCACTACCAACTCTGCTGCAGCTTCTGCTGTTATAATGTTGTGAATCTTTCCCAGTGGTTACTATCAGGACCCTCTGAAGGGGGGATTTATAGTGATGTCTGCAACCCCCTTTCAACTCTCACTCGTTAAGACTAACAACATCAGACTAAATTCTGATAAGAATTTAATTAAGGTTCCAAGGTTTCTTCTTGTCACTGGGCAAAGCATCCCCTAGGGTTCTATGTTCTATTTCATTGGAATTTCAACAATTTGCTGGTCAGTGGGTTTTCTGCTTTAGGGACCTGTTTAGAGTTACTTACCTGGGTGGTGGGTATGTGAAGAAGTGGGAGATTGGGAATGGGGAGTGACTGTGTCTGGTCCCATTGTGGGAAGGCCATAAATTGTGGGTAGGTAACTTCCCCTAGCTTTCTGAGGACCTATCTTTTGGGGATTTCTGTTTCCCAAGCTTCGTCACATCTCCAACCTGACATACCAATACCAGATAAATTCAGCTAGAAGTTTGGGCACTGAAGAAAAGGCCCAGTGGTTCCTCATTAAATAGGAAAGGCTTATATAAACAACCCACTAGCATCATTCAAAATGTCCAGCATCTTCTTCCAGGACTTTCTTGAAGACTAAAGCAACTCTATCTTGGATGTTAATCTGATAATCTGACATGTTTACTTCTGATTAATTCCAGTTCTTGGAATGCTTTAAGATTTTTAGTTTCAAATATTTACCTTAAATCCTGCCCAGAGGTCAAAATAACCTTGACATTAAACACTTAAGATAAATACTGCCCTAGTGAAAATTCGTGCCTTTCCATGAATGGTAGGCTTTATTTTCTTAAACATTCCTTCCCTTGGAATATAAATTTTGGATCTAGGTGGTAACAGTACAAGATCCATCAGCCACCTGAGCCACCATCCCTCAGCCACCTGAGTCAGGGCTTCTATTTGTAAGTTTCTATTCAAGGTTTCTTCCTGAGAAGAAAGAATACCTGTGATAAGGTATCCCTAATCTCCCCACAAGCTTCTACGTGTTTGGTTTCATGATTGCCTGTGGTGCAGAAATCTCACAACTAGCTTCTATATCTCTCATAATGGGTCTTTATTCATGAAGTGTTGAAAAATCAATGGGTTCATGTCAGGGGAGGAGATTTTAGGGTTTTTTTATTCAGCCCTAGAACTAATGTTACTCCTTCTAAGATACACATTTTTTAAAATTTTCCACAGGCTAGTAACTACCTAAAAAAAAAATGAAAATTTTCCAGAAATCCAATAGAACTAGATAACTTAGTGTCAATAATTTGGGTGGAAAATCTAGAATCAAAATTGGACTCTATGTTAATTAGTATTTCTTCATGGGCTTTTATGAATCTTATTTGGAGAATAATTCACCTCTCACCTCACCTGAGAATGCAGAAAATCATTTAACATTTTTCCTTAATTTTGCCTATATTTTGAGTTTTATATTTATACAACAGTGAAAAATATAAACATATACATGGCTAAATATGTCTGAAAATAACTCTCTCATAAGGTAGAAGAAAAGGGTGATATCTGTAGCTAAGTGGGTAGGGCGCTGGCCACATACACCAAGGCTGGAGGGTTCAAATCCAGCCCATGCCAGCTAAAACAACAATGACTTCTGCAACAACAACAACAGCAAAATAGCCAGGGGTTGTGGCGGGCTCCTGTAGTCCCAGACACTTGGGAGGCTGAGGCAAGAGAATCGCTTAAGCCCAAGACTTTGAGGTTGCTGTGAGCTATGATGCCATGGCACTCCACCCAGAATGATAGCTTGAGACTGTATAGAAAAAAAAAAAAAGCAGACTAAAAATTACCTGTGAGAAGAAAGCATAGTGTCATAGTTTATTTGGGAGTTCTCTTTTCTTTTTAAATGACATAAATTAAAAATGTATCAGTGTGAGTAGATGTGGGTAGAGAGGTATGCTCTGTCCCATGCCTATAATCTTAGCATGTTGGGAGGTTGGGAGGGACAGCTGCTTGAGGTTAGGAGCTTGAGACCAGCCTGAGCAAGAGAAGAGATCCTGTCTCTACAAAAAAGGAGAAAAATTAGCTTAGTGTGGTGGAACATGCCAATAGTTCCACTTCTCAAGAGGCAGGAAGGTCACTTGTGCCCAAGGGTTTGAAGTTGCAGTGAGATATGATGATTGATGTCATTGCACTGTACCCCATGGGACATAACAAGACCTTGTAACCAAAAAAAAAAAAAAAAAATGCATTTTACAGCCAATGTTGCCATATAATTTATAAAATAAGGCATTCATTTGTTTATATTAAACATGGCATCATGACACTCTATTGTAATAAATATCCAAGAAAACCTATATAGATTACATTTTGGAGTAAAGCATAAGTTCTCTTCATATAAGAATAATTTTTGATCTTGAAGAAACATGTGTTTTAACTCACATAGATCTTTGCCATTTAAACTATTTCCTATTGTAGTAAAGTTGTTGTCTCTAGGATCAACTTCTCTGGAAACTTTTCTGAATATTTGAAAACATTATTTAACAATATGAATTTTGTAAAAGAGTTAATGTCATATCTATTAGGGCTTTGCTTAGGAACTGTGGTAACCAAACAGTAGCAAGGCCTCTTGAGATTTTAGTATCCTGATTTTTTTTAATGACTAAAATAATGTAAAATTGAACTAGGCCCTTAATTGTTTACACAAGTTTGCTATTTGCTTCCTGCTCAGCACCCTTGTGCTCACAGTATTTACTAACTGTGAATACTCTGCTTCTTTGCCAAGAAGGAATTAACTCCAGGTTCTGCATGTTTATTTTGCAGAAGAAAGGAAGAGAACAGCCTGACTCATTTGGTGGTTGCTGCCCACCGACTGGTGACCCACCGGGGACTGATCAGCCTGGGTGATGTGAACCACTGAGCACTCCAGGGATGGCAATTTTGCCTGCCTTTGTGGATGACTTAATAGGACACAGAGAGGAGCCCATTGGCAAGTATTAAGAGTCTAATACTGGGAGGAACTGGCAACTGCACTGTCAGACTTCTGAACTGTGGAAAAATTAAAAGGGACCTACTCCAGAAAAGCAAAAGGGGACCTTGATCACCTCCCAATGTCTTTTGAGTACCTCTCATAGCAGTTTGAGAGGGAAACTGAGGTTGCCTAGGTTAGGAAATAGGGTGGAATTGTGTGTGTGTGTGAGTGCTTTGAGACTAACTGAAATGGACAATAGGCAGAGCTCCATCCTCCCTCCACAGGGCAAAAACTAATGTGTGACTACCCTGCCATTATCTTCGTTTTTACCCCTATCTGTGCTGCTTCTCTGTCTGTGGGTCTGTACAGGTCACATATCTGTGATATTTCACTATCAAAACATGCAAAGGAGCTCTAATTAATTAGCTTTAAAAAAGAAAAAGTAAGCACTTATATCAAGTATTTTATTAGGAAAAAAGAAAAGAACTCAAATGCCTTTTTGTTCAGGTGACTTTGATATAAAATTAGTTTTCTTTCTTTTTTTTTTTAAAATACATGTATTTTATTATTCTTCATTACATTATTTTCCCCCCCCCACCCATCCGTGATAAGACAGAATTGATTTACAGAAAAGAATACAGAAAACACCAAAGCTCCTGGTAGTGGGAGAGATTTCAAGTAGGGAGAGAGAAGCTCTCTCCGTTCCTCTCCCGGTCTTTCCCCGTC
>CAUYRH010032293.1:0-14515 GCA_963574655.1 Perodicticus potto | reverse complement strand
TGTGGCTTGATGACCTTTCTGGAAAACATAAATCTGATTAGTGTAATCAGTAACAGGCAAAGGTAGAACAGCATCAGGTCAGAAGCACTTATTCAGTGATGCTAAAAGAAAACCATATTAGGATTTTTCTTGCTGTTTCCTAAATAATAACTTCAAACTTTCTTTTGGCTCACGAGTGTAGGTGGTCTGTGGTTGGCTGTCTTCATTGCCTGCCTCTGTAGAAGATGGAGGGTTCCAGGACTTTACTCGTGAATGATGCATACAGGAATCAACTCCTATAACTTTAACAATAGAAGAAGACAAGATAACAGGAAAGGGGACTTCCCAAGTTGGGGTCAGGGAAGGTGAATTAGAGGGAAGAGTTTTGATCATGACTAGATCTCCAGGAGGGAAAAGTTCCTGTTTTAGTTAGTATGTCCTTCCCCAAACGGGGAGCAGGACTTTCAGGGATGATTAGGGAGGCATGAGAGAACAGCAAGTCATCCCAATTGCAGCTTAGAGGCTGGGAGAAAAATCTGGTAATTGGCTGTGCAGACACCCCCTGTATAGTTATGGATTTGGGAGATAAAAGACCAGGATTGGAGAGAAGTACAGAAAAAGTTGCTCCAGTGTCCAAAAGAAATTTTCTCTCCTGGCGCTCTGCTATAAGGCAAACTTGGGGCTCTTGAGGAGTGATGACACAAGCTGGAGCCATGAGAATTTGCCCTGGGCATTCTCAGTCCAGTTTGGGCTCCGATGGGGTCCCTGTTCCAGGAGGTCTTCGCCTCTGGGGACAGGCCACCCTCCAGTGGTCACCCTTGCATTCCCATGTATCACTTTCCCTCCGGAGAAACCCTAACTGCCTCCTTCTATCATCGCCTGATTCAGCAGGAAGCAGTTAGATCGAGTCTTTGCCCCTTTTCCCTAGCAGACGTTTGGGTTTCTACTCGGAGAGGGAGACTTGATGCAGGAAATCTGGCACCCTAGCCAGCTGAGCGGAGCCAGCGGACCTGCCACCTCCTCCTCGGTGGTGTTGGTGCTGTGGCAGCCAGCTGAAGAGCCAGCAGGCTGGATGACAGGCAAGGAGGGGGACCTCCAACGCCCACCAGAGGCTCCAATAGCCAAAAGGCTGGACAACTGCTGAGGAGACACCTGTGCCTTGTTGTCTCCTTCACTTTACACTTGGGACTAAATGTGGAACCCCCATTTCCTATGCCTAGGTCAATTTCTTGTGAATTTCCTAGGCCTCAATTCCATGAATGGACTGGATCCATTCATTGATACACTTGTTCACCTTGCCCCCGGCAGAAGGGACTGTATTCATTCGTTTCCTGGCCAGGGAACCCATACACCTATATATACCCTCAGGCTAATGGCCTAAAGGAGGAGACGGGGAAAGACCGGGAGAGGAATGGGGAGAGCTTCTCTCTCCCCACTTCAATTCTCTCCCTCTACCAGGAGCTTTAGTGTTTTCTGTATTCTTTCCTGTAAATCAATTCTGTCTTGCCACTGAGGGGTGGGGTGGGGGGGAAATAATGTAATGAAGAATAATAAAATACATGTATTTAACAATAAAAAAAAGAAAAGAAAAGAAAACAAAAGAAAAACGTAAAATATTCTAATTGAACTTGAAGAAATGTGTGTGTTTTCTTAGGGTTCTTTCACATTATCTCTCTTGCTCTGGTTTCTCGCCTGTCAGCTAAACTCTTGTCAAAGCATTTTCTACTGAAATCCAAGATTCTGGAAAAGAAGAGAAATATGATGAAAAATCTCAACGAATCTTAAGTGTTGCCTTGGGGTCAGGACTCTGTGGAGAATGTGGTATTTGGCTTTGCCACGGACTAGCTCCACCTCGGTGGCGAAGTGGTGAGTGACCGGGGGTGGGGGTGGGGTGTAGGTGCAGAAAGGGGCCCCTGACACACAGCACTTTCCAGTTCCAAAGGGCTTTTCACGTGGTCTTATTTGAGCCTAGTCCAAGCCCGGTGAGAAGACTTTACTGCTGCTGTTATACTTTAGAGTTCGTTGCATCGCAGGGAAGTTAAAGGACTTCTGCAAAGTCACAGATTAAGGAAATGACAAGCATAGAATCGGAAAGCAGGTTTTCTCCAGTGGAATTCAGTGACCTCTGAAGGAGTTCTGTGGCGAACGTACTGACTGACATCGATGTAAATGTGACAGGGGACTCTACTACGGAACTGATTTGATGCAAATGTCTCCAGCGCGGGCTGTCATAACACAGGCTATGAGCCAGCGGGCTCGGGAGGGCTCTGGAGAACACAGATGCGGTTTAAGTTGATCGCAGTGCATGCGAGGACATTTGTCTTTTTAAGGCTTGTACCTGAGGCTTAATCAAAAGACAAAGTTCATATCGCTCATGACGGTTTGTAATGCTTAGCAAAGTCCTCCGTATTTCTTCCATGTGGTTGATACTCCATCTTTCCCCAAATACTTACACATTCCTAGCCAAACCCCAGTTCTTTACAATCTCAAAGTAAGGGATCACTTAGTAAATCATGTCAGACAGACAGACATACCGAGATCTCTGTTTGGACTTCGTGCTGGAGAAAGTGTGCAGACCCCGACTGGTTCCTATTGCTGCCCTCCTGCCAATAAATCGACCGTTTGCAATATTGCTTCTGCCAGGAAATCCTCCGGGTCCTCGTGAGGTTTCAGCAGAGGCTATATGAAAAGACTGAGCAAACATCATTGTTTTATCCTCGTTTCTGTCCTCAAAGCTTTGGCAAACTAAAACAAGCCATTTTTTTATAATCTCAGCAAGATGAAAGTCTATTACAGCTACTCCTGGTACTGGTACTCTGAGTTTGGAAGTTAAAAGATGAAGTTTGCATCCCTTAAAAGCTCTAACGAAGTTAACTTTGACATAAAATATAAGCTAAAATGAAAACAAAAACCGAGAATTCAATCAACATCCAGATGGATACATTTCTCCTCACATTCCAGCTGATGCTTCATGCACAGAGCACCAGAGATATAGGCCAATGAATTGCTGATTTCAGCAGAATGACAAGATTTTGTGAAGACATTAGAATATGAAGGACAGAGACAAGTCAAAGATGGCATTGTAAACGAATGAGCACACAGTTGCAGTGATGTTTTCTTATTATCTATTGAGCTACTAGTTATGCTGAGTCTGAACATATTTTTTTCTCTACTCCAAGATGGGTCTGATGTCCTGCTGGATAAGTCAAAGAGCATTAAAATTACTGCTTTCCCCCTCAGCACCCTTTGAGTGTTCCCTAATTGTCCATACACTCACCATCTAAAAAAATCTCCCCAACATCATCAGACTTTCATCTAAAATGAGAAACAGGAAGGAGTAGGAAGCTCTACATCTCTAGTTTAATCTTGTAAATTAGAATTACACAAGTATCATGTCATCAAGATACAAAAAGAGGGCACTGAGTCCATTTTTAAAAGTCTGGCAGAGTTTAAGGAAAGGCCAGAGAAAGAATGATTGTCATCTGGATGTAGAGTCCAGTATGCCTGACGTCTACTGCTCCGGTAAACCAAGGAACAACAGCATTTCTTTTTCAGCGTTGTACCCTGTATCTGCTGGCAAATGAAGTTGTGTCCAACATGAGAATTTCCAAGGAAATAAAGGAGAGCAAGTCAGTCTGTGTTCTTAGATCAATATTTGCAGAAAGAATCTACGTATTTTCAGATCTAAAGGAAATCTTCACTTGAAATTGCTGGGAGACTTGTAACCCATAAATCTCAGTTTCCAAAATCTGTAAAATAGAGATAATAACTGCACTGCCTTCACTGGGTTGCCGTGAATGTTTAAGGAGATCCTATAAAGTACTTCACAAGAAGTCAAATATCTAATAATGCTTAATAAGTTATAATTAATGATTATGTTCACATTATTTCCCATAGCTGAAATATTCATATACATGTGAAATCCCATGGTTCACAGGATGGAATAATAATGAATATACTACATACCAAAATGCTTTTTTGTGACTTTATAAATCAATTTGTCTTTAATTACATAGCTTACCACTCACAGTCACCACGAGGTTCTACATTTCTGTATTCCAAAAGAGAAAACCAAATCTCTCCAGGGAGTTCACAAATGGCAGGAATATGGCCTTGAACTTCTTTTACACCTACACTGTGCCAAAGACTGTTTCAGACATAACTAAAAATTGGATTCAACTATTTTAAACTCATATACATTTGAACTATATTTTTTATAATTTCGATCATGAGAAAATGCTCTTTAAAATATATTCTTCCCATTCTCTCAGAAGGGTCCAATTCAAAGAAATCTTTCATTTTCCTTTTGTGTTCCTTTCTTTAAAAAAAATATTAAAGGCCTAAGTGCAGAAACATGTCATATAGGGAAAGGCACCTTGTGGGATTTTAATCAGCAGGCATCTGAGGGACCTTTTCCAACTGAGATGAAATAGAAGTGCAAAGAATGTAATGGCTTTTTTTTTGTTTTGTTTTGTTTTCTTGTTTTCAACAAAAGCTTTATCCAATTAACCATGGAATAGGTTAATGATAATTTATTATAGAAAAACTATGCTAAGTCTCTGAAGTGTTGCTGTTTTCATGGGAATTGTGTGGTGATTAAAATGATTTACTGGTTTCTTAAAATAGCAAATGACACCTAGTCTGGGTGAAGCTCTGAGCTAGTTCCAGCCTGCTTGCACATTAGAATCACCTGAGGCTTCCAGAAACTACTCTTGTCTGCACCTTACTCCCCAGAGGTGGTAGCTTAATTGGCCTGCAGTGGGGCCTGGAACACTGATATGATTAAAAAGCTCTCCAGCTGTTTCTTCTCTGCAGCCAGGTTGAGAAGTACTTTGGCATTCCAGTGATAGACGGATAGAAAACAAACAAAATTTAACTTCCCATCAAGGAGTTTCAGATTCTACTTTAGGGAAACATGCTTTTAAAATTCATTGACATTCTTTTAAAATGTGTTAAATGACCCAATCACTGATAAATTCCATATTCCCTTTCCCTTCCTCTCCTGACTCATCTGTTTCTCTACTAAAAAATATGGTTGAAGGATAGAAAAAGAGAAATGACACTTTGGAATAAAAAGTAGAAAAATCAAAGACCACTTAATGAGATGCTTCATTACAGAGACCTTTAATACATGCAGAAAAGGAATTTCTTTTGAGGAAGTGAAATGTGCCCACCAAGCGTCCAAGTATAATGATAGATGCTTAGGGAGTATGTTAATTGTGAAAACTGAGCATTAAGAATGGATTGTATTGGCTTTCTGTAAGGCTCTGTTGATGCTCATTCATTTGGTAATAAAAGCAAAATTCAGGATCCTCCCATCAGCTTTATCTTCATCTCTGCCTCCCCCATTCAACCCACATGGAGCTATAACTTGAACCCAGTATTGTTGTTATACCTTGAGGACTACGCTTGCCTTGTTCATGGCTTGTGCCAAAAGCTGGAACAGTCCCAGTGGAAGAAATCTGAGTCCAATTTGGGGATGAAAGTACAATCCCCCCTGCCAGGTTTAAATTGAGAGCATATGACTCATTTTTAGTTAGTTTCTCAGCCTGCAGAATGATTTGCACATGTGTGTTCTCCATGTTCTCTCAGCTGCTTCCTTAGGGATTCTGAACTTGATGGGATAGTGGTAATTGGGGGGGAGAGTTAATCAATGAGAATGAGAGTTAAACACCCCATTTATTTAAGAAAATGTGTGCATTAAAATGAAAAGGAGAACAGAAACAAAAGAAGCTGATCAATAATTTTTTCTTGTTTCTGACAATGATTTTTCTTTTTTTTTAAATTAAATCACAGCTGTGTACATTAATGCAGTCGCGGGGTAACGTGCTGGTTTTATATACAATTTGAAAAATTTTCATCTAACTGGTTAACATAGCCTTCATGGTATTTTCTTAGCTATTGTGTTAAGACATTTATATTCTACATTTAATAAATTTCACATGTACCCTTGTAAGATGCACCGTAGGTGCCATCCCAATTACCCTCCCTCCCCTTCCTACCCAGCCTTCCCCTCCCCTCCCTTCCCTATCCCCTTTCCCCATATTTTTTGGCTGTAATTGGGTTATAGCTTCGTATGAAAGCTATAACTTGGTTTCATAGTAGGGCTGAGTACATTGGATACTTTTTCTTCCAATTGAGATACTTTGCTAAGAAGAATATGTTCCAGCTTTCTTATTCTTGAGATACTTTGCTAAGAAGAATATGTTCCAGCTCCATCCATATAAACATGAAAGAGGTAAAGTCTCCATCTTTATTTAAGGCTGAATAATATTCCATGGTGTGCATGTACCACAATTTATTAATCCATTCGTGGGTCATACTGGCATCTGTGCGATCTTTTGCACAGCCAAGAACACAGTCAAGCACGCAGACAGCCCTCAGAATGGGAGAAAATATTTGTAGGTTATGTCTCTGACAAAGGTTTAATATGAGGCATTTTGTAAGCTTTGACTTCATCTCCTACTTTCCCTGGGCTCACTTTACAAAGTACAGGCATATATATGTGTATATATACAACATTTTAAATAATTTTGTACATGAAACAAAGTTTTAAGACTATGACCCATCACATGAGATCATGTGTGGAATTTTCCACTTTTGGCATCATGTTGTGCTTTACACACACACACACACACACACACACACACACACATATAGTCTGTCTCCCTCCTTTCCCAGATATCTAGTTCATTCCCTCATCTACTTTGGCCCAAAGAGCTCCTTTTCAGCCAGGTATGGTGGCCCTTGGCTGTAATCCCAGCATTTTGAGAGGCTGAGGTGTGAGGATTATTTGAGCCCAGGAGTTTGAGCCTTACCTGAACAACATAGCAAGAATCTCGTCTCTACAAAAAATGAAAACAAAATCTGGGTGTAGTGGTACGAACCTATAGTCCCAGCTACTCAGGAGACTGAGGCATAGAGATCCCTTTAGCCAGAAATTTGAGGCTGTGGTGAGCTATAGTGATGCCACTGTACTCCATGGTGGTTGACAGAATGACACCTTGTCTCAAAAAAAAAAAAAAAAAAAAAAAGTCTACTTTTCAGTAGGGTCTTCTGCAATAACCTTACATAAAATTATAGCATGTAAAGTTATAATCTCTATTCTTCCTCCAGTAATCCCTAATCTTTCTCCCTGATGGAGTATATCACATTCTGAAATATTACATATTAACGCAGCTATTTATTATCTCCCACCAACCAAGATGCAATTTCCAACAAAGCCAGGATATCTGTCTGTATTGTTCACTATTATATACCTGGAACCTAAGATCGGCCTACATGTAGTAAGCTAGAAGCAAATGTTTGTTGAATGAATGAATGAACACCCAACATCTCTAATTCTTGTATTAGCACCTCATTTTTGTGTCACAGAATTACAGTCATGTGTCACATAAAGAGGTTTCAGTCAACAATGGACCACATGTATGATGGTGCCCATAAGATTATAACACTGTGTTTTTACTATGCCTTTTCTATGTTTAGATCCACGTACCCCTGAGTTACAGGTGCTTCCAGTATTCAGTACAGTAACATACTGGATAGATTTGTGCCCAGCAGCAACAGCCTGTACCGTAAGGCTGAGGTGTGTAGCAGGCCGTGTCATCTAGGTTTATGCAAGTATATTCTGTGACGTTCACACAGTGATGAAACTGCCTCATGACACATGTTTAGACTGCACCCCCTTTGTTGAATGACTCATGACTGTCTGTGCTCCTTCCTTTTCATGCCATGTGGTTTGATTGGAGATCATCTCGTCACTATGAGAGAGAGACAGTCCTGTCTTTGGAAGCCAGCACCCAAGAAATAAATAATACAAAGAAACAGAAACACTAATTCTTTTTTTTTTTTTTTTTTTTTGAGACAGAGTCTCAAGCTGTCGCCCTGGGTAGAGTGCAGTGGTGTCATAGCTCACAGTAACCTCTAACTCTTGGGCTCAAGCAATCCTCTTGCCTCAGTTTTTCTATTTTTAATAGAGACAGGGGGTCTCACTTTTTACTCAGGCTGGTCTTGAACTGATGAGCTCAAGACGTCCATCCACCTTCGCTTCCCAGAGCTCTAGGGTTACAGGCATGAGCCACCGTGCCCAGACAGAAACACTAAGTCTTGATGACTTCATTTGAGGACCTGCGTCGAGCTCTGCCTCGGTTGACTTAAACTGAACTGCTGCCCTTACACTGAAAGAATCCTTATAAATCAGTTTCTCCACCCAGTATCCAATTCCAAAACAGGCCGAGCGTCTGAAATGTTCCAAAATCCAAACCTTTTAAGCACGACATAACACCAAATGTGGAAAATTCCACACCTGATCTCATGTGATGGGTCATAGTTTCAAAACTTTGTTGCATGTGCATAATTATTAAAAATGTTGTATATATTGACTACTAGAGGGAGTAAAACTCATAACAAGGTTTCCATAGGTGATCATGTGGAGGGAATTGAAAAAAAGTCTTGTAGATAAAATTACATTCAGCCTATGGGTACAAGGCGTATGTTTTTTTATTTATTTTTTTAATTTTTACATATACACGTGTTAATTAGGTTTCCACTTTTTGCCTTCACAGAATTTAAAAGGCTTAAAATTTAATAACAATAACAATGTTTAAGATAAGGACTAGAAACAAAAACCATGTAAAGAATGAACGAAGATAAATATATTCAGAAAAGGAAACAGACGATTACTGCATCGAATTTTTTTTTTTTTTTTTTTGAGACAGAGCCTCAAGCTATCACCCTGGATAGAGTGCTGTGGCATTACAGCTCACAGCAACCTCCAATTCCTGGGCTCAAGCGAGTCTCTTGCCTCCGCCTCCCAAGTAGCTGGGACTACAGGCACCCACCACAACGCCCGGCCATTTTTTGGTTGCAGTCATCATTGTCGTTTGGCGGGCCCGGGATGGATTCGAACCCGCCAGCTCAGGTGTACGTGGCTGGCGCCTTAGCCCGTTGAGCCACAGGCGCAGAGCCACTGCATCGAAATATTAAGCAATATGAGTAATAATATTGCCAAGGGTACAAGGTGTATATAATACAAAATTCATTTATGTTTAGACTTGGGTCCCATCCCCAAGACAGCTCATTATGTATATGCAAATATTCCAAAATCTGAAAAAAATCCAAAATCTAAAACCCTGCTGATCCTGAACATTCCTGGTCAGGAATCTCAAACTGCAGGACATTGCCTCTTCTCCTGGTGTTTTCACCGTGTCTATTTGCTTCCCTAACAAGTTTTTCCTTATGATTAAAAGTCAAGTCTATAGGGTAGACTCCATCCTCCAAGTAATTAAACTATCAAGAAGACACAAAAAGACATTTTCAAATTCCTTACTTTTAGTAGAATGAACCTTTCAACAGACATCGGACTCCTGGCAGTTCCTCCTCCGGAACATGCATCTGTGTAGGTTTTGTAAAAAGGAATCAGAAAAGCAGGCCGGGTGCAGAGGCTCACACTTGTCATCCCAGCACTCTGGAAGGCCAAGGCTGAAGGATCCCTTGAGCTTGGGATTTTGAGACCAGCCTGACTAAGTAAGATCCTGTCTTCACTAAAAATAGAAAAATTATCTGGGCATTGTGTCGGGTGCCTGTACTCCTAGCTACTTGGAAACTGAGGCAGAAGGATTGCTTGAACCCAGGAGTTTGAGGTTGCTGTGAGGTAGGCCTACACAACAGAGTGAGACTCTATTTCAAAAAAAAAAAAAAACATCGTTCTAGTGCATTTGTGACGTTGAGTGGCGTGCAGCATACTCTTGCAATTATATCACTTGCATTTTCCCCCTTTTTAACATGAACAAAATGATTTTCACTATCTTGATCTTTGAGTTTCTGGATCTCCTGATAGGTGAACTTTATAAAGTTAGGAAACGTTTGTTGAAACCAACTCCATGCCTGGTACTTTTCTAGTTGCTAGGAATATAAAGATGACATTTTATTAATAAGTAAGTTGATACATTGATAAGTATAACTACTTGAATATTCATTGGATGTGTTACCCTTGAAATAAGATTCACCTTTCTGTTGACATATTTTAGTTCCTATAACAAGTGTTGGTGGGGATGATAGCAGTAACTTCTTTTTACCAAGTACTCACTGACATTATGTGCAATGATTCAATTATATTATTCTACCATTCTTTCTAGTCAATGATCTTTGGATGGGTAGAAACAAAGATTGACTCAAGTTAGCTTAAATAAAGGGGACTCCTTACATGGGTGTACGGCAATAAAAGTACTGCCACAGCAATCCACGTATACCCCCAAGGAACTGCTGTAATAGGGGGTCTCATGGCATTTCCCGGGACCTCAACGGCAGGAATTCATTAACCGTGACCCACTTACATTGTAATTAATTATCGCCACTCGGTGGTGTTCCACGTGTCCACTGCTTTCTCTTGTCCTCTGGTTAATTGGCCATTTCTGATTCAAGCAGCCCAGGGCCAGATTCACAGAAGCCTGGTGTCTACTGGCGAATGTCACTCGGTGTGGGGAATACCATGAAGAGTGGCAGAGACTGGGGGGATTAAGGGAACACGAAGCCTTATCTGGGACTATTAATTGTTGACACGCAGGAATACGGAACTAATGTTGCCACAACATCTAATTTTTCATAAGAAACTGGAAATCCTGAGTGAAATTTCTTAATTTTTAAAGGATGGCAACTAAGTCAAGTAATAATAATAGCAATAATTAATAAACAAAACAAAAACTCTGTATGGATAAACCCTAAGCGGATCTGTCACTTCTCGACTTTTTTCTTCTTTATAATTCTTCTAGCCTGTCCCCACACAGGTCTATGCAAAAACGAGTTAACACGGCAGTCCTCACCGCTTCTTCTTAGAAGGGCCGGCTTACACGGCCGCTGGCATCTGGGAACTTGGGTCTCGGGAGGGGCCCCACTATTTCCAGGCTCTTTGTGCCTGACCCATTGTGATTTACGCTGACCCCCTGCTTTCCTCCTGGGGGTATGGAATTGGGGTTTGTGCCCAGCATGGGTTGCCCACATGACTAGCCCCCAATAAAAACCATGGGTGCTGATTCTAATGAGCTTCCCGGTTGGCAACATTTCCCATGCTTTGTCACAACTCTTTGCTGGGGCTGGTGAGCACGTCCCCGTGTGACTCCAGGGGAGAGGACTCTCGGAAGTTTGCACCCGGTTTAGTGGAGACTTTGTCCACATGCCTCATTCCCTGCTGACTTTTCTTTGCGTCCTTTTGCCAGTTATAACCATGAGTATGACCATATGCTGAGTTCTCTAACTCCTCCTGTTGAATCATCAAACCTGGGGTGGTCTTGGGGACTCTTAACACAAAATCTAATAAAACATATCTTTGAGCCAAATCCAGCCAACGAGCGCTTTACTTCTCAACCTTGAACCTGAGAATTGGTTATAGTCAGGACGGACATCCCCATAGATGGAGCATGTTTGCACACATCATCTCATTTGATCCTCACAACAACACCGCAAAATGCACTGTTTTCTAGCCCTAGTGTATAGATGAGGGGAGATGTGGGGAGCTTAATTAAGTTTCGGCAAAGTCATATAACCTTGGCATAAGGTTAAATGTAAAGTAAATGTTAAGAGGCAGGACTCAAGCACAACTAAATTTTATTTTATTTCCATATTGCTTTGATATCATATGATATTTCCTCCCTTATGCTAAAATTTCAGATTCAAATTTTATTTTCCATTTCCTATGCATTCTATTTATATCTTGGGGGCTAAAAGTATTCATATTATTCCTCTTCTTTATCATATCTGCTTTTCTCTTATCTTCCTTCCCTCCTTTTTTGAAACAGAGTCTCACTCTGTTGCCCTGGATAAAATGCCATGGCATCATCAGAACTCACAGCTACCTCAATTTCTTGGGCTCAAGCAATCCTCTTGTCTCAGTCTCCCCAGTTCGTGGAGCTACAGGTGCCTAGCATAACATCTGGCTTCTTATTCCCTTTCAATTTTCCCTTCCTATCAGCCATGAATGAGGTTTTCTCATGCAGTAGAGAAAGAAAGGTAAGCAAGATGAAACGGTCACTGGCAAGGGCGGGAAAGATAGCCCGGAAGCGGGGCCTGCCTCTGCTAGGATGATCAGAGAACACTTCCCAATTTTGGCTCTGCAAATTCAGAGCTTAGAGTGGGATTTCTACCTAGCCTCCTCGTTATCGTGTCAGTTTTTCCTGCTCACTACCTTGTCTCTACAAAAAAAGTTGAGAAATTAGCAGAGTGTGTTGGTGTGTGCCTGCAGCCACAGCTACTCAGGATGCTGAAGCAAGATGATCTTTTGGCCTAGGAGTCTGAGGTTGCAGTGAGCTATGATGATACCATTGTATTCTAGCACAGGCTGCAGAGAGAAACTCTATCACACACACACAAATAATAATAATAATAATAATAAATTAGGAAGAGAAATTACTCCAAAGTTCCTCTCTGTTCACTAGTTCCAACTTCTTTTTTTTCAATATTCTGCCCATCTTGAGTACACGTCTAGGTAACAACAGAACTGAGCTCATAAAGCTGAAGGTCTTTATTACTTGTGTCTGAGCAGAGTTGAACATGGTTTGGACTGACATTTCTTAGCAAAGCAATAAAAAAAAATAGGTTTGCCCAGCTTTGCAGTATTTATTATTGTTTTAGGTTTATCAGACTGAAACATCTCTGGGAAAATTCAATCCAGTATACATAAATTGTATATGATACTCAGAGAGATACTATTTCAATGAACTCTTGAGATTATATACTTTTAAAAGTAAAGAGTTATATTACCAATATAAATGATTATTACTGTACCAATGTGTTTTACAGATATTTTAATGCTAGGTAGGCTCTGAGTTACAAACATCAGGCCTGTAACCATCTCACGCAATTATACATTCACTAATACCTGTTGAATTTCAACCAAACCGACCTCGTGACCATTGTGCAGCGTCATAATGACTGACATTTATGGAGCATTTCCTGTGCAGTCCGCACTATTGCATGTACATACGTTAATTCATTATTCTCTCACAATAACGCTGAAATAGGAGTTATTATGAGATCCATTTTTCCAAGGCACAAAAAGGTTCAGTACAACTAAAAGTTGGAAATATTCCTCAATGCAAACAATGAACAATTTAGAAAGAGACCTAAGAAATAGTCAGTATAAACAACCAGTCCCTGTGCCTCCCAGGCACTTTCACCGAAGCCTGTTTTGATACTGAGTATCCATTTCCGCCCTTTGTTCCATTTAGCATCCAAGATACACTATTGCCACCTGCCGACCATCATGGGGAACTGCATGGTCCAGGACCTTCCTATGTTATTTCTTCTGTCCTGTACCTACTATGTTGTATTTGTTGTTTTAAAATGTCCATTTTCTTCCTTTTAACACTTAACAGGTATCATTTTTATCTGAGGAAGACATGGCCTGTGACACTGATCTATGGTAAAACATTTACTTTAAAAAAAAAAAAGTAGTCCAATTTTATATATTTCCAGGCACAGTGCAGAAATATGAGTATCACTTCTACGTTTTGCTTGAGATGGCACTCTGGCAGGTCGAGGAGGATGGATTGTTTCAGCTCAGGAGTTCGAAACCAGCCTGAGAAACAGTGAGACTCCATCACTAAAAATAGCCAGGCTTTGAGGTGGATGCTTGAGCACCTTGCAAGGAGATTGCTTAAGCCCAAAAGTTTGAGGTTGCTGTGAGCTATAATGCCATGGTACTCTACCCAGGGTGACAGAGTGAGACTCTGTCTCAAAATATATATATGTAAATACATATATTTACATATATGGAAACTATCTATAAACTTCAGAAAGTAATGAATTCACTTGTCCCTGAAAATATGAACATGTAGTTAAAAAAACACAGTAAATTGTTTATGAAATGTAATTTTATTTTATGTTACTCTCCTGTTCCGTAGGGCATAATATTTTTGCAAGGCTTTTATAAGACTATCATCAATGATTAGCAACACAGTCAATTGAATATCATCTTTGAATAACAATCACTAGACACTCTCATATGTGCACAGATCTGTGTGGAAAAGAACTAAAGTTTTAGACTTAGGCTTGTATACTTTATTACCCTTTTCTAGTGTATCTATCAAGCACTAGAGTGCACTTTAATTTTTCGAAAGTCGTGCTTGTATCCTGGCAGAAAAGGCTACTTCTATTACAAATAAGATGAATACCAGAACTACAAAGACAGGAGGTATAAGTGAATTTTTATTAAGAAGGGAATTGTGAACTTAAATGGCAGCAAATGAAGAGTGAACTGTTATGCCCAGGAGTTCCACAAAGACCACTCTGCCAAACAAGCCAAATTTACAGCAGAGTCCTTTTGTTGAAGAGCTGGCTGGCAACTACCAACATGGGGTTTCTGAGAGCAGCCCCTAGTGCTTAAGAGGTCAGGTTTTTTTGTTTTTTTTTTATTAAATCATATCTGTGTACAATAATTCAGTCATGGGGTACAGTGTACGGGCTTCAGATACAATCAGAGATATTTTCATCAACCTGATTGCGATAACATTCAAGAGACTTTCTCATTACTTTGTGAGAACAA
>CAUYRH010032291.1:0-32803 GCA_963574655.1 Perodicticus potto | reverse complement strand
GGCCCGCCAAAACAACAGTGACAGCCGTAACCAAAAAATAGCCGGGCGTTGTGGCAGGCGCCTGTAGTCCCAGCTACTTGGGAGGCGGAGGCAGGAGACTCGCTCGAGCCCAGGAATTGGAGGTTGCTGTGAGCTGTGATGCCAGCACTCTATCCAGGGTGACAGCTTGAGGCTGTGTCTCAAAAAAAAAAAAAGTGACCATTGAACACCCTTGGAAGCACCCTGGCATGTCCAAGTGCAATTTGGCCTTTCAGCCTGAATAAAATGATGTTTGTTGTTATCAAACCGCTGGAAAATGTCAGAGGGGCTGGGGATAACTGCAGGAAATTCAGGTTTAGTAGAGCTGGCTGGAGAGGTGAGCTGGTATGAGGGCTGGACCTGCGGCTGCCTGGGGCTCTTCTCTCACGCCTGCCGCCTCCCAGACACACACAGCGGGACACTGTGGGGCATATAGGGGACCAGACTGGGCTGTGAGGACCATGGACCAGAGACAGAGCCTGCAGAGCGTGGTCTGAGTTCATGGCCATCCTTGATCTCCCAGGGGATCTAGACATCTGTCACCTTGATGTTTCTCTCTGACCTAGAGATAGCCCCGTGTGGCCTCTGGGTGCTGGGGACAGAGGTTCTGTTTGTAAATCTTTTCCAGTTCCCTGGAGAGTTTTGTAAGTTCAGACTCTGAAGATGTAGGGTTTGATTATATTTTTCATACAGTTATCCCTGAAGAACAGACGCTGCTTGTGGAAAACACTTTTACCGAGTTCCGTGCACGTGGAGAAATGGCAGAAGGGGAGCCCCGATGTTCTTTTAATACCCAGACTGTCCGCACAACACCAGCCTCCCTGGGGGAAAATCCAGTTTACCATCTGTAAATTTTCCTAGTAGCGGTTTTATACCACACAACTACAAAAAAACCCCGCAACTTTCAGGTTTTTTGGGGGGTGGAGGGAGGATCATAATTATTTAGCAAATATAATTCCTTAGCATCCATTTGAAAAATTATTTAAAATTTGGTCAGTTACTTCAGTGTAAGCCCTGTTGCTGACTGCCTGGATGTTTCTGAATTTCTGAATCCCCTTGTGCTGTCTGGCATCCTATGGAGAAGAGCTGGACTCATCCACCTTTCCTCTGAATTGCAGTCTCCAAGTTGTAGGTCGCATTGATCGCTACCCCAAAGCTGTCCTGCAAGTTGTCCTGACTTTTTTTGGCTTATCTGTTGGATTTTTGGTCAAAGAGTCATGGTTACATTGGGATTTGTGTTTTCTTCATTTCAGAGTCTGGGAAGTATTTGGCAGTTTCCAGTGGAAAGTAAAACTTGAATTTCAAACAAAGATGAAATAAGGAGACTTACATAAACATCAAGGGCTTGTTGCGTTCAAGAGCAATCTTTGGTATACTTAAGAAATGATGTTAGCATTTTTAGGGTTTTAGGGACAAGTTTCTATCAAGAGCCCTTAGCATTCCTCTGGCTATTTCTTTGTCACCCAGGTTACCCTCTCTGTCTTCTCAGCATCCACTGCTGAACTGGGTGGGCACTCAGCTGGGAGTGCCAGCCATGATCAGTGGTATCATTTGCCTTCATTTTGTTGGGTGTGTTGGCACTGGCAGGCTTTGTGACCCAATGCACTGGCTGTGGGAGTAGCTTCAAAAAAGTGGGTCTTGGCTCGATGCCTGTAGCTCAGCAGCAAGGGTGCCAGCAACATACACCGGGGCTGGGGGGTTCAAACCTGGCCAGGGCCTGCCGAACAACAATGACAGCTACAACAAAAAAATAGCCAGGCATTGTGGGGGGACCTGTAGTCCCAGCAACTTGGGAGGCTGAGGAAAGAGAATCTCTGTGAGCTGTGATGCCACGGCACTCTACTGAAGGCCACATAGTGAGATTCTGCCTCCAAAAAAAAAAAGTAGGTCTTTCTTTTATCTTTTATAGAAGATCTTGATTAATAATGTCTTGGCCCATAAGGGTCTAACTGCAATGGCAAAAACCCAACTTGACCTCATTTAAATCCCAAGATTCATTCATTTGCCCTCACAGCCACACTGTGAGGAAGGCAGGGTTGAGCTGGTTTTAGGAAGTCTAGAACCAGGGCTCCAGACATCATTTGAACTTTCTTTTCACCTCTCATCCCTTCTCCACGTGGCAGCAAGAGCTGGTCCCCAGCAATTGCAGGGTCCTCCCTTCACAGACTCACCCAGAAAGCCCAGACAGTATCTCCAGCCCGGCTGCAGTTAGGACAAAGGCAAGGAAGCGTCCTGTGGGTTCGCATGGTCACCTGTCTGTTACCAAGAATTGGGGGAGCTGTACCCGATGGGCAGAGACAATATGTGTCTTTTGTACAATACGGTTCGGAGTCACTTCCTCATAGAGAGTGTAGGGTGTGGAGACTCAAAGAATTTAGGCAAATGGGAACGTTTGGATTCAATTATTCTTACTTTAGAGAATCCCGAAGAAATGGCACCAGTTTCAGTGAATGGTGGCAGAGGTTCCAGTTGCTGAGGGGGGCTCTGACTCCATCTGGGCATTTGAATGAATCTCCTCTGGCTGAGACTAAACAGTATAAGAAGTAAAAGAGGAAAGCTATTTGAACTTTAATTTCTTTTGATTTTAAGCTATAAACCAAAGAAGGCTGTATTTTTGAACTTTAAATTTCCCCTAGGAATTTTGTGCTGGGAGGGATTTCTATTAAAATCAGGGTATTTTTATATTGCACGTTTTATGTTATCAGTATATTTTTATGGTATCATGTCTCATGGCTTAGACTCTGCCGAGCTCTTTTGGACCACATAAACTGGGCAAAATTTGGTATTGGAATAGGGAAGGCCAAGAGTGGGTTTTCAACCTGGAGGTCAACTTGGCTTTGGAGTTGGCTCGACCATCAGCCTTACTCATGTCAGAGCCTCCTGGGGCCCTGTGGGAACTCCGGGAAAATGCACAATAGGACTTCAGGAGAGTCTCCTGAAGATGGGGCAAGTTCAGCCTAATCCTCTCCCTGAGGAGCTGCCATGTCTTGGCCACTGGTGGATCATCACTGGGTGATGGGACAGGGATGTCACAGCAGGGTCAGGGACAACCAGCTGGGGATGTTGAGGGGTTTTAAGGGGGCTTCCATTTTCCTCTCCTTGTGTTTTCCCAAGGAGCCATTGCTAGAGTGACACTTCCAGACTCTTGCCCATCCCGTACTATGCTCTATGGGGCAGTCTCATCTGACGGGCCAGTGGGAAGAGCCTAGCCTCTGCTGGCCTACTGTCCCTACCTCGTGGCCTTACTGGATTAGAGGTCACAGGTGGGCGTGTCTCTTTTTGGGCCTGCCTTCCTCTGCTTTCCTCTGTACTCGGCTCCCCTCACCTGTCCCGGAGGGTGCTGGTTGTGGCAGGGTCCAGGCCTGTTGTTCTCTGTCCCCACCTTGGAAGCAGCCATGATTAGCGGACAGACAGATCAGTCTGTCTGCAGGCTGAGCCATCCATTCTGGGTCATCTAATGGTTCAGAGCTGGAGAAGGGAGATGGGGAAATAGGCAGCACGATGGTGGTCACGGTTTAGAACCACATTCTCCAATTCATTTCTACCGTCAGCAATAAATCTGGCATTTTGATTTCTGACACCTTTATGTCCTCAGTTTGGTTTGAACTCAAATGTATGCATTGAGCACCTGTGCCTCACATTCAGGCACAGGTATGAAAGGCTGCTTCATACATTTAGCTGGTTGAAATAAAATTAAAAGGTGACTTTCTATTTACGATGTAGTAGAAACACATAGGCCCTTTTCTTGTTGTTTGCCCGAATATGTCCCATTTGCTATTTAAGACATGACAGACGGGTTCTAAGAATCTAGGAATTGTGCAGAACACTCTGACCAGGAGCTGTGAGGTGCAAACAGTAACTCAAATCTACTGTGCAGGCTGGATTTTCAAATGAAATCAAACTAATTTTTAGTTATTTCAACAAGTTTTTTCCCCAGTGAATACTTGGTAGAAAAATCAAAGAAGAAATAGCATTTGTTTTTCTTGTATCTATTCTATGAGTGATTGCTTTAGAAGCTATTTGGTTCTACCCATTCACCATGTTATTGGTAGATTTTTCCTACCTGCAGCTGTGGGTTTTAGCATCCTTATCTACAATGATTATATGAGCGGTAGCAGTGCTTCTGTGCAGTCACAGTAATGAAAACATTTAAGCATGTTAATGGGTGCTCTTTTGTCTGTAGGTGGTAGATTGACTGTAAATTCCACTGAAGGTATTCATTTGTTCATCTAGTATTTATTGAATGCTTACTCTGGGCCGGCACTTTCAGTGGTACAGCATATTTGGCCACAATCAGTAGCTTTAAAGTTATAAAGGAGCAAAATCATGGGAGGCGTGCCTAGCAGAAGACAGTTCTTTCTTTGTTCCTCTGTGGGTTAGTAGTGCCCTTAAAACTTCTCACTCTCTCACATGTAACGTCTATCTTCATTTCTTCTTCTTCGAACTTGGAGAACTTGACAAAGTAATAGTGAAAAAAACGAACAAAACAAAGAAACAAACAAATGAAAGCGAGATTTTGAATCCCAAAAGCTTCAGTTACTATTTGGAATGTCAGTTTTCTCAGAATGGTTTCTCTATGAATTATGTCATTAATGGTGTTATTTTTACCATTGACTCCTTTTATTAACTGATTCTGAATTTTTCTTGTCTTTATTTTGGAAAATAGCCCTTGTCAGGATTCTCTTTGGAGGAGACATTTATTTTGTCTGTGTGGATATGTCTGTACACTTGAGGATAATTCTGAGCATCTGATTTGGGTGCTTGGATGGGTAGTGATGTCTGACCCAAAGTTTTCAGCAGTTAGATAATGAGTTTCATTTTGAAAATATTTAGTTTGAGGGTTATATGCGACAATATGGGCCATAAAGAATATTGGTGTGGAATGGTTAGGCCAGAGATAGATGCGCAGAAGTCATCAGGTTCGCTAGTGGTTAAAGCCTACATTTCCCTTTCTGAAGCCTTCCTAGGATGTCATCCTTATTTCTCGGAGCCAAGGACAACTTTCTCAGAGCCTTGGGTCTCCAGGAGGGAGGGAGGGAAGCAGGTCTGGATGTGGGGCATGATTCCCTGGGCAGGTCTCTACCTAATGCCCACAGGGGCTGAGATGGCTCTAGTTCTCCAGACTTTAGCTTTCTTCATGGATCCAGATTCACAGAGGAGTCTCAGAATGGAAATTGGACACTGGGAGATGGTCTGGATCAGCACTAAAGGATTTCTTCTGGGGTCAAGGGAGAGGTCGTCGACTGGCCACCAGTGGGCTGACTCTAGCCAGCTGTGATATGTGTGTGTCCACATAGCATTTCTTAGAAGTGGAATTAATCACCAATTAATCTAAAATTAGGAGCTTTAATGCAAAAAAAAATCAAGATTTCTTGCTTCTTAGGAAAAAACCCTGAACATTTGACAGCATGGGGCTTGAATTTCTTTTGGTCAGCAGGTGCCTGAAACTAAATCGTACCTGTAGATGGCCTAGATACTCCCCATAAGCTGTCCTTGTTTGCTTCCTCTTCCTGGGCATTCAGGGCATTTGAGCTGGAGACCCCTGGGCTGATCTCATTGGTCTTACATATTTTTCTTCAACCCATCAGCCCTTTTAGTGAGCACCAAGTGTTTGGTCAGTACTGAGTGGGAAGGTAAGGAAGGAGTTGGTGAGATGTGGTGTCCTGTCTACTGTGATGAATGGGCCCTACAGAGGTTGGCCAGGCTGGCCTTGGCCCTTAATTCTGGACTCAAGATGTTCATTCCCCCTGAAGAATTCTTGAGGCCTGTGGTTGGAAGCTGCAGACCCTGGAAGGGCAGACACTGCAGAACCTTGGAATGGAACCTTGGAATCCATCCTTGAGCAGTTGTGGATCCAGACTTTGGTGCTTGAACCCAACTGTCCTTCTTGAGCCCCCTTGGATGAGACCTGCATGGAGTTTGGAGCTAGAACAGAGTTGGGATTCTGGGTGCTAGCCGCACCCTTCTTTTCCATTCCTGAAGTAGCTGTGGCACAGAAATGCTTAGTCTGGCAGTTGCTGGATATCTGAATGATCACCAAAATATTATTTTGCTACTTAGCCCCTGCTGGTATGAGCTGTGGAAGTGACATAGCTATGGTCTGAAATTGTGTGGGTCACAGCAGGCCCTGGCTGGCTCCCTCCTCCTGGCTGGAGCACCTTACCATCTTTCTGTCTCCATCCACAGTCAGCCTTGATGGGAGAGACGGGGAGGGGCATAGACAGGAAAGTCTTTTTATTTGACCCCGAATCCCCTAGGCTGAAGCTTAAGCTCATTTCCTCATTTTTCATCCCATGGAGATGGAAAAACTGCTTGTTGTGCTTACCTGCATGCCTGTGATGTCACCTCCCAGTGTTCCCTCTGCTGGGCTGCAGAATTCCTGTTGTGTTGACAATTGGGTTTTTTTTTTTTTTTTCATTTAGAGACCCATTCATGGGATATAGCTCTAAAGGCTGTACCCAGGGTCACCTACATTAAATGAGAGTACTGAGAATGGCTACAAAAGCTTATGTGCTTCATTTGTCTGGCAGGGAGGATGCCTGTTCTAAGACTCTAAGAATACTAAACTTGGTACGGCCCCCTGCTGTCCTGTTCCTTCTTTACACGGCCAGAATGCAGCCTGCAGAGCCTGAAGCCACGTTCATGCTCCTAGTGCCTCGAGACCTTCAACATGATGATCAGGAATCAAATTGTCATGCTTTTAGCCCCAAGAATGAGTTTTCTGTCAAGTAATCTAAGCTCATGCATGTGGGTTTTGCACCTGCCTGAATGTCCTGAGTTAGGTGCTGGTTGGGGTGAGGGTCAGGCAGCAGTGGGTGGCAAGATGCTTTCTACCTGGCCCTCCTGGTCATTTGCTGTGTCCAGTTCTGAGTTAGACATGAAGCACCAAAAATGACTTGAATTTTAAACATCATAGTTGATGGGAATGTAGGAAATGAAAATATCTCCTAATCAGGTCAAGTATGTTGTTGAGCTGGCCCTGTGGGAGGGGGAGGTGGTGGTGTATGAGCCTAAGGAGTCTTGAGAAACATAAGTTCAGGACAAGATTGACTGTAAGGTGGCCTCTAAGGTCTTGTTTCAGGGTCCTCCCAAAGCCTTTTATGTTAAAAAATAAAAGACCTTCAGTAGGTAACTCTCTAAGGCTTAAAATGTCACTACTAGAAAGTCAGTCCTCTGGTTTAAAGTTTTGGCATAAGAATGCAAAAGTTCCCAGAAACGCATGTCATTCACTTATTTTACTCCCTCCAGAGAGAGGGGACAAGGAGGATGTGAAGCACTAAGGGAGGTGATGGAAGGAGGGGGCATGAGGGCCCGCAGAGAGGAAACTTGTGGGGGACGGTGGGCTAGAGGGTGGTAGGAAGGTAGGAATAGTCAACTCAACTACGGAGCCCTCACAATTTGTGTCAGGGTAATAGTGCCTTCTTAAATTAATTATGTTTCGCTGGATATGGTCTTTGATCTTCCAAAATCAGGGACCAATTCTGAGGGCCTATGAACTTCTGGACGAGTGAGGCTTCAAGAGAAGCTTCATCCCTGGAGCAGCTGTGTGACTCTGGGCAGCTCACCTACCCTCTCTGTTCCTGGCCTTGGTGTCCTCACCTGTAATCTAGAGGGAGTAAATACTTCCCAGGTGTGTGTGATGAGCACCTCTGGCAGGTACGTTTAGGGGACACATGGTTTAGATACTCCCTAGGCCCATTTCCTATTCATTTCACGCTCCCATTTCCACATGTTTTGGAGCAGAAGTACATCATATGCCCTTTTTTCTAACATATAAATGCTGGCCCAGGCAGTTATTGAGTTGAGATGCACAGTTTGATGACGCTTGGTCACCGGTGAGCGGAGAACAAACACATTCTTGCATGAACGCACTTGGAAACTCTGAGTAAGCAGATGAGATGACATGCCTTAGATTTTGGCAACTAGAGGCATTTTCCTCTTGCTCTTCTTTACTCTGTTCTTTTCATGGGAGCTCCTTGATGGATTTGAATGGTTCTTCTAATGCTGGGCTGATGCATCCATTTGAATGTGGATTCTCACGTGACTTAGAAATTATTCAATTCTGTGTCCAAGGATAACTGCAAGGCATAACCCGGAAGAACAATGGCTATATTTATAACTTGTTCTTTTCCTGTATCGGTAATAAAAGTAAATAGTTTTCTGGCCTGGGTAGCTGTGATTGAAACCCTAGTGCCCCACGACAGTGTTGAGTTTCACAGGTCTTACCTTTCAGAAAGTCTGCCGATGGAACTTGAGGAGAGATCCTTAAGGGAGATTGGGAATTGAACTGTAAGGAAAAGTGCCATTTACATATCCATTCATTCAGTTTCTTCCTTAGGAGAAATGTCCCACCATGAACCCCTCATGTGGTTTTTGCATATCTTGTTTTGCTTCAACACACCTTTTGGTCAGTGTGAGATACTAGATTCCTGAGAATGATTCCTGGATTTTTTTGTAGGTAAAGAAGGGTAATGAAAATTAGAGGAGGCGCCATTGCTAACTTTAAATACCCAGAACATGATTGCTGTGCTATCTTTATAGTCTTTCCAACTCAAATTTTTCCAGAGAACATTAGATTGCATTTCTCCATCACAGGCTCATGGAAATCATTTTACTGTAGTGGCAGTGGGGCAGTTTTGGGAGGAGTGAGTGAAGTGTGTTGGAATCATCTGCGTTTGTTCTGTTCAGAATTTTCATCCAATATTACAAGTGTATCCTAACCAATGCACGTGTCACCATGGAACTTTCTCTTTTCCCTTTTCTCCTCCATGAGATTCTAAATGCATTTTTCTTAATGTTACTAAGTTTAAAGGTTTTGGGCGTTTTTTTGGGGGGGTTACTTTCCCCCCCTGAGCTTGCTTTGCATCATTGACTAGCCAGCTTCGGATCCAAGTTTGACCAAAATTTGTCTATTGTTTGTCTATTTAGCCTGTATTTATGTTATATGGTATATCAGTTGCATAGAGAGCTGAGAGATTTTGTTTGACAAAATGTTATGTTTTATTTTAGTAATTTTAAAAAGCAAGAATTTTTCTGAAACTCCCTAACTTAAGATAAAAATGTAATTGTGCTTCTAACTTGTTTTTCTTCTGGAAAAAAATTATGGAAACATTTACGTTAGTTATATTCAGATAAAACTGGGGTTTTGTCTCCCTGTTATGCTGTTGATGAACTTGGTTTGTCTTCTTTGTGTACATGAATGCTTCTGTTATCTCACTGAGAATACTGTGGACATTCTTCCTCATTAGGATAGTTTTATATTGTTTGTATCAAGGGTGTTTTGAGGATTGTCCAACTACATCATTAAAATACTAAGAATTTATTTAATATATGACTGCATCTGGAGATTATGTCAAATTCCCAAGTTGTTATTCGTGTACTAGAAAGACAATGTAATCAAGCCAGAGAATGCTTAATGTTAATTTGATTTGTTGCCCTTTTGGTTTAAATTTACCACCCACAGTTAGCCAGAATACACGAAACTTGGGGTTTAGTATATGTTTTGCTATCACTCTGTAATGATGTGCAGACATACTGTACTTAAAGCCTTTAGGCGCAAATGCATCAGATGTCATTTACTTTTCTGTTAATAATATCAGAAAACATGAAATTCCTCTTCTTAATCTGCTATTGCCATAAGTTGATAGCTGCGCTGTTTGCATAGTTGACCACCCACTGAAGCCAAGGCACGTGAAACTGCAGCCCACCAAAATGGGCCTGAAAGTCACATGGGACCCACCCAAAGATGCCTCCAGTAGACCTGTGGAGCATTACAACATTGCCTATGGGAAGTCACTGAAAAGTCTTAAATACATCAAGGTGAATGCGGAGACATACTCCTTCCTTATTGAGGATGTGGGTAAGTGACCCTGTGATCTCACTGTCACAGAATTAGCTTTGCACCAGGACACTCAGTTACATTCTTAGGGTGACTGTGAGGCAAAGGATGGCTGGGCTTGAGGGACCTCATGGTTCTTTGGGAAGGAGTACCCAAGTTCAGAGGCTTTCGTCAGGAGGCTATCACTTGACAGCCTTCACCTTGCCACTAGACTTCCCCATTGATGCACGCAAACTCAAGTGGTCCTCTCTCCACACTGATGTAGCAAACAATTTTTAATTCTTGAATGTGCTTTTGGAAAGTATGTTGATCCTTTTTTGTCTTATAGGAACTTGACTAGTAGACAACTTAGCAGGCTAATCTAGAGACTTCTAACTTATTTTACAATCAGGGATCTGCTCAAGTCCTATGTCCCCATAAAGGTTTGTGGAATAGGTTATGTTTAGCCACGTCTGATTAAAGGTGTAACATTTCTCCCTATCTAAATTTAATTTTAATTTGATTCTGGAAGTTTGGAACATTTTAGATCTTGCCTCGATATGTATCTTCATGGGAGTGCAGATGTAGGTGGTTTTGGACTTGGGATGTGAGCTGTCTCTGGATCCTCCATCTTCTATTTTGGTTACAGGATCCTGAAACTCCATGGATTCTGCTATCATGTGGGGGCCTGACCTTACTTTGGGTCATAAGGAAGTAACAGAAGTCAACATATAGAAAATTAGGTCTCCCATGCCATGTGGGTAATTTTGATCCTCACAGGGGTGTTCAACCTGTGGCCTTCGGGGTGCATATGGGTTATATGAGGACCATTTTGCTTATCTCTAGTGTCAGATATCACAAAAATTATGCATAGCTTTTTTTTTTTTGGATTATCAGCTTTCATTAGTGTTTGTGTACTTATTCTGTGGCCCAAGACAATTTGTCTTCTTCCAGTGTGGCCCAGAGAAGCCAAAAGATTGGACATCCCTGATAGGGCCTCAGCTCATGGCTGCTCAGTACTGGACCCACAGACATGGCCCACCTCACTCCTTCCACCTCCTGTGTTTGATATTACGCTTCCTGTATGACAGAGTAGAAAATGTATAAAAGGGAGACTTCCCTCCTCATGGCTTCAGTGAAACATACATTTCCGGGAGTCTATCCCACATCAGCGTGGCCCCCTGAGTTCCCCTAAGTCCAGCTGGGAGGTTAATGGGGAGTCTATAGGCCGAGGCATAAGCATGGTCCTATTTGTTTGCTCAAACCTTGGGTTGTTATAAGTGCTACAGAGAAGAAAAACATGTGGAAAGAGAGGCACAGAACTCCCTGAAGAACAGACAGTATCTCCTAAGCAGCCTTCTGGCCAGCTAACTATATGGGAGGCAGAGACATATGGATTAAATTGCTTTGAAATACAAGCAAGAGGAAATGAGGAGGTGTCTGGTGAAGCCCAGTTATGCATTCTGCCTGACCCTAGCGGTCTCCCAATTAGTGTGGCAAACCCTTAGTGCCCTAGGCCCTGCCATGGTCAGACAGAAGTCATACCAGTCTTGATCGCAGGTCACATCAGGCCGCAAGATGGTGTCAGCCCTGCTGCAGTTCCTGGGCCTCTACTGTTAAAGGAAGGCTCCTTGTTTTGAGAAGCGTCATTATCATTACTGCCCTTGATAGAACTTACCTCTTTAATTCTTTCTTGCTTGAAATGCCCATAAGCTTTCATCTCTTCGAGGAAATTGGAACCTTCACTTACCAGTTACAAAATCATGATTCATTTCAAGGAAAACCAGCGCTACTAGAGTTCTGCTTTCTGAAGCTCCAAGTTCAGGGTACACTCCCTTTGTAACGTGGTGTTCTGGTTTCCTTTCTTATCTCAACAGCTCCAGGAGCTCAGCCAAAGAGACCTCTGCTACTTGACCTTGGCCCCTACACGATTAGCATTTCCAAGATTCCAGGAAATATTTTTTCTAGATTTTTGTTGAAATGGTCAAAAACAGCATGCAGATAGAGTAAGGGGAACATTTTATTGTGAAAAAGAGAAAATTTCATGAACTTTAACATATTGCAGTGAAGATTTCCCACGTGTGGAATTTTATGAGTTACACTGACATTTGTTATTATCTTCTGAAGATTTTCATTTGGAGCTTCTGCAGGGGGAATATCACTTGTAGTTACTGGCAGCAATGTTCAAGCATGAATTTATTGGATGGTGTGTTTCTACTTCCTACATCGATTTCATGTTAAAAATTGCAAAAACTCCTTTTGTTGATTGCTTTTGAATCTAGGTTTATTACACGTGCCAACTACTTTGTACTAAGTAAAGTTTATGTTCTTTGGGTCAGGTGTGTTACAGTGGCACAAGAAGAATATTAGTGATTTTAATAAAAAAGAGAAAGTGATTATTGAGCTTGTCACTTAACTCAGATTTCATATTTAGTTATAAATTGGTATAAGGAAAATGGCTAGTGAGTCATATTGTGTCATTCCTGGAAATTTGAAATGGTGGCTTGATATAAACCATATGTTTCAGAGCCGGGGGTAGTGTACTTTGTGCTGGTTACTGCAGAAAACCACAGTGGAGTCAGCCGTCCAGTATACAGAGCTGAAAGCCTACCTGGTAAGTCTTCTGCAGTATTGAAGGCTGTAGTTTTGTTACTTAGATTGGGAGAGACAGCCCTTCTTGCTTGTTCGGGTCAATATAAATTTAGAATTATTAAAGAATTCCTGAACAAGAACTTGTTATAGCTGTAAAACAAGAGAAAGATGGAAAAGGAGAAGAGATTTATCCTTTCTTTCAAAATAGCTCCAGTGTGGGTTATTAGTATTTTGCCTGAACTTTTTGAATGCTCACTGGCATAAACCCTGTGCAAAATATCAAAAATATGTATTGTCCATAGAGCTTAGGTGTCGAGTGACTGTTGAAAAGATCACTTAACTGTGTGCTAGGGATGCACTGAAGTGTGGAAAGTCCGATAGTCCTTGTTTCTAACGATCAAGTTGCATTTCCCTAATCTAGGAGGTGAATGGATCAAGATTGATGGTTTTCCCATCAAGGGTCCAGGACCATTTAATGAAACCGTCACAGGTACTACTCGCTCATTCGTGTGAGATCCATGTCTTCACTGAAGCGACACCTCGCAAGAGGGTTGTGCTTCTGTCACACACATGTGCTCACAAACCTCTGTTGAATTCCCATCGCTGAACTAACACACGTGCCACACAGTCTTGGTCCATCTGTCCTACTCCTGGTGAGCCAGGCTGCAGCCACTGTTGCTCATTGTTCACCATTCTTTCATGTTCTTGCGTGGGGAAGTGTCTGTGTCTACATCTGGGGATCTTGTCACCCTGTTAACAGGCAAATATGGTGGTTGAGATGGCAGTACTAGTCTGATCAGGATCCTTATAGCTCTTTTGCCTGTGAATGGCAGAAATGAACGGGACTCAGGAAATAGTGGCTTTCATTGGCTAATATGTTGTATCATGTCTTGCTTTTTCTTACAACTTTGGGATATTTTATAAGTAGGTGTTATGTTAGATAATCTACCTTCCATCTCTGCTCCATATTTGCGTATCTGTGTGTTTTATCATTTGGATGTTGGTGTTGTCTGGTCATATTGTTTTACTTATTGAGAGAAATGTTGATATTTCTCATGTGTTTCTTCCATATATTTAATGAAGCGTGAAAAAGATAACGTAAAATGAGTGCAGTTATTCCAAAGTGTGGTTGAGTATTGTCCCCAAGGCAATATGATGTGGATCTGTCTTATTTTCATGCACTGTGTGTTTAAACATCTCAATCTGATGTTATTGTTAAGATAAAGGTGAGTATGTGAAACCAACTGTCTTAAATCTGCTATTCAGACCAGATTTGATGGGCGTAGGCAGTTTTCAAAGTCCCTACTATGTGAAAAGAAGTGGAAAAACAAAACTATCAGAAAAGGAAACTGGCTTTTAGGGAGAGGTGATATGTTCTTGTTCAAATGCACTGGACTTAAAGTGGCCATGGAGTGTTGTAATGGAAATGTCTTATAGGTGATTCAGGGAGAAAGAATGGAAGTTGGAAGAGGGAAGTCAGAGTAAGGAGGGGCATAGGGGTCATGCCATTCAGGAAGAGGTGAAGTAGAAGGTGCACCAGTTGGGGGGAAGAGCTGAGGCTGGCTCAAATGGTGGGAAACAGTGACAGTAAAATGATCAAGAAGTTAGCACACCTAGAAAAGTGTGCTTGTGTGCTTGTTAACCCCAGAAGGCACACACGTGAATAGACACACGCGAACCTTTTACTGGTGGATGTTTGTGCCTTGTATTTGAATCTTATATTTGTGTTTTAAATGACCATTTTGTTTTTATATTCTTCCTGATAAAGTATTCTGCATAATGGTAGTTTTAGAACAAGTTGTTTTTTAACTTTTTCATAAATAATTTCTTATGCCTTCTTTGATGGAAACAGGTGTGTGTGTGTGTATCTGTGAGAGACACCTTTCTCAGTGAGCAAGCAGAAATCCTGGGGTTGAGGGATCAGAGATAATCATGTTCCAGCTCATTATTGGTTTTATGTACTGTGAGGTTATTTAATCTCTCTGCAGAAGCCTCTGCAGGCCTTAGTGCCAAAATACTCTGCTATAATATATGATGTTGCATTTGTCATGTGTAAAAAGGGCACTAGAAGAACTTGCTGGCCGAAACAAGTTACAGCATATGATATAAAGCAGAAGTTAAAAAAAAACTCATGAATATCCAGTATGCACAGACCAGGTTGAAATGCTCCAGGAAAAAGAAAAAAAAACTTATGAGAAGTTATTGATAATGTATCTATACCCTTTTATGAGGCTTGGAAAATATGCTGCTATTATTGAGAAATGGTTAAATAGATGATATTCTTGTCAAACAAAACAAGTATTCAGAATTCCATCTCTGTTCAAAGGAAGGGATTTGCTCTTAAAGCTTCAGTAATTAGCGTCCGTGCCTGGCATGAGGCCCAAAGGGTTCACTTTAGCACTCCGATGTTGGGCAGCTCATGTTCTTCCAGTGTTTTATTTTAAACCAGCAGAAGATCTATTCCTTTATGCTGCTGGAAATAATGGTTTCATTTCAAATTCCAGAAGGTTTTCTTTTAGTGGTTTAGATCTATCTCAACGGTATTGTTGACCTAAAATATATAGGGCTTTAATTAGTTTATTCATTCTGGGACAGGTCTTGGTCCCAGGGGTGCAAGATAGACAAGGGCTCACCTTGGTGAAACTTAGATTCTAATGGGAAAGAAAGACAGCAAACATGTAAGCAAAAAATGATGTAATAATTTTTTAGTTTGCCGGGACTGCCACAAAATACCGCACACTGAGAGGTTTAAACAACCAAATTTTTTTTTTCTCTTGGTTTTAGAGTCTAGAAGTCCAAAGCAAGGCTTGGTTTCTCCTGAGGCTTCTCTCCTGGCCTCCAGGGATGCCTTCTCACTGTGTCCTCACGGGGTCTTTTCTCTGTTCTTGTGCATACCTGGTCTCTCCTGTGTCCTAATCTCTTTTCATAAGGACACCAGTCAGAGTGGATTAGGGTCCGTCCCGATGGCCTCATTTTAACTCAATCCCTTCTTTAAAGGCCCTATCTCCAAATAAACTCACATCAGAGGTTCTGGGTTAGGAACTCAACATATGAATTTTGGGGGACACAGTAAAGCTTGGAATGTAATCATATATTACTCAAAAAATAAACAGCGCCATGATACACAGAGTAAGCAGGCGGGGTGAGGCTTTGGGAGACCGGGAGGCCCACGATGGTGGCCCCAAGCGGAGACCACAGAGGACGAACACGCTAGAGGGTCCTAGGGCTTGGGCAGGACTATTTGTCCAGGTACAAATACTCTCAGGACTCAGAAAATGACAGGACTGAGCAAAAACGCGACTCCAGGCCGGAAGTTCCGGCTTCCCGTCATGTAGCTCATCTCCTATGGCTCAGTCAGGAGATGTCCTTTGTCTTTAATCTAGAACCCCTCTTGTTGGGATATGAACCCCTGTCATCCTATCCTGTCACCAGGGAAGACATGTCACACACCTGTCCAGTTACTGGAAGGCCATTATTTAGCTTTTTTGCAGACTCCTTTTCTGTGAGGTATCTTAGCTTTTCCTGCAGATGGATCTGGGTAGCTGCCCGCAGGGTCAGGACAGAGACACACTGGGGCTTGGGACTCAGACACATTCCACCTCTGCTACCAACCAGTCAAGGGCTCTCGACTGGGCTGAGAGCTTTCGCTAAACTCTTCATCTGGAAAACAGTGTTAGTTTTGGTTTATTTCAGCTCTGCATGTGATTGTATCTATTTAATAATTTTTAGGGTTTTCTAAAAATTTGGTCCTTTGTACTTTTCTCAAGTTCCGGAGCCTAAACTGGGACTGAAATCAAAGTCTGGTTTGTGTCTTTTATTATGTTTATGTTATAATTGGTGAAGCTTGCTCATTGTTTGGACAGTTAAATAGCACCTTGGACTCAAGATCAGCATAGGGCTCACAGTTGCCCCTCGGCATTTGCAGTCAACGCTGATGCAATACTCACCTATGCTCTCACTATTCCTTTTCTTCTTACAGCCACCCACCGACCTCCAGGTTGCTCCTTAGGTCCAGTGGCATGTGGCACTTGGCATGTAAAGTGGATGCCTCCATTCCAGGCATCCATGATGATAGCCCCTTGAATGCTCTTACCTACTGGTTTTTAACTGTCAGCTCCTCTCATAGAGTGGGAGTTAGAGACAGAGCTGCTCCCTTCCCAAATCTGGGATCATGGGATTCCCGTTTGATGACTGTCATCTCCCTCCTTCAATGCTCTCATGCCATAAGCTTGCTCTCAGACCTTTTTAGGCTTTGGACCTCTATACCCGTTCCAGTTGCAAGGTCCACCTAGCCCCTGCTTGCTGCTTCTTACTTCATCTGGACCCCATCATCCCTACCACACTCCTGCAGGCCAGCTCCATCTTTGAGCTGCCTCTCTGGCCTGCTCGGTGCCCCTGCCACCTCCCGCCCCCGTGTGAGAACCAAGCTGATCTGCAGTATTAAAACTCACCAGAGTGGGTTTTCTCACTCATCCGAGTCCTCCGTGCTGCCTAGTGATCATTCTGTTAGTACTGACTTAGTTTTCTTTCTCTCTTCCACGATGGCCAGTCCAAGGTGTTGCCACTTGCTGCAGCTCCTTTCTTGGCCCGGGTTCCCTCACTTCTAGCAGGTGACCTTGCTTCCTGCTTCTCTGCAGAGAGGAAGTTCCAGCTGTCATCCCTCGTCTTCCTTCTCCTGACTTCTAAACTTCACTGCTCCCTTTCCTCCCCAGGCTGTGACGGAAGGCTGTTGTCAACTTCTCTTTAAGGCTGAGCCATATACATGAGCATCTTTGAAAGCAGGATTAGACTGTAGGGCAGGTCTAGGGTCTGATCCATCTTTGGACCCCTCCCAGTGCCTGGCTAAAAAGTTGACACCTGCTGTCGACCAAATTATTTGACCCCAAAACAATGAAACTGCGAACTCATGAAAAACCAAAGTTTAGCATCTTCACTTTCTTACCTAGCACTCATTTCATGGGAAATACCTTCAGGTTTTGAGACACGGATGCCTAAAGCATGCATTTTGGTCTTTTCTATCAGTATTTTGGCAAAATGAGCACAAATTTTCAGGTATACTTTCTTGTCAGTTTGTTTATTTAACTACGTTTGATGTGGAAGTTAAAACCTCTAAGCCTACTGTCTTGAGATGGCTCTTTCCCTAATCTGATGACTTAAGAGCATAATTCACCCACCAAACCGTGATCTCACCCCTGCTCACCTCCAAACGCCTGGCTGGGCCCCGGGCTCAGGCCACCAATGGCATGCAGCCAGCAGCCCCTGTCTTCTCAGCACCTGGGACTTCAGCTGGGAAATGATATGGCTTAACCAGAAGGTTCTGTGTCCCTTTCTAAGAACCTTCTTTGGTTCTAAAGTTCTTTAGAAGGTTCTAAAGTTCCTTTCAGCTTTGAAAATTCTCGAATATATGATGCAGAGTGGACTGACTCTGCCACTTCTAATGAGTGATGCTAAGGGTCGTGAGCAATTGAGACCATGTATATTGAGGACAAATGACGGTTTTCCACTTGCTGTACCCGACTTTGGATGTTTTAGGTCAGCACATCCAAAACTCATATTAGTGAAGGAAGAAACCCTGAATTGTAATTTCTGTGTTTTGAACCTGAACACACAGAAGGTGCACAGAATTAAGAATCATGTCCAATGACATGCTGGGAAGTACCTCTCCAAATGGCCCCTTGTTGAGGTGCCCTCCCCTCCTCTCTTGCAATAGCAGGAATTCTGCCAAATGAGTCAACAGAGTTGGCCACATTAGCTTGTTTAAACTGACTTGTGTCATTGGCATGCTGGGCTAAAGGTGTCAGCATTGTAAACTAACAGGCAAATCAGGGCCGAGGTAGTACTGCAGTCACATGAGGAGCTGCTCCGCACCAGATTTGTTTGTGTGTAAAGTGTATCCCAATTCAAAATTATGGGATGAATTGTGAATCAAAGACTGTCTTCTTTTCACATACCAGTTTTCAACTGAAGTCTTTGGTCAGTGGGGAATTATAATAATGCCTGTGGCATTATTTTCTCAGTAGCTTTGTCATCAATTATGAATTCATTAAGTTTGCAGTTTGCAGGAAATAAGTTTCTGGTTCACGACCTGGGCGGAGCTTTGATTTCCTCGTCTTCGTATCTCAAGAGCCCAGGACAGTTGCACAGTAGGGGCTCAGGAGCTGTGCTGTGGCAGAGGAGTGGCATTAACCAGGGCTCTGGGGATGCTGAGGTGCCTAAGAGGATCAGGGTCACCTTGGTCTAGTTCAGCATGATTCTTGTAGGAGCAGGGTCCTGGGCATGCCAGTTTGCTGGCCACACGATGGCTCTGCCATTGATCAGAGGTCCCATTTCTTGCCTTCTGCTACTTTGAGGGGCTGGGGGAAGACAGAGGTTTGTGGTTGGAATTCCTCAGGCTGGCTGGTCCTGACGCTGAGGGGCTGCACAGACAGATCTGAAGGCACACGGCCCTGTGGCCGGCACCTGCAGCCTGGGGCTCAGCTCTCTTTGTCCCAGTGTCAAAGCCGTCTGTCATGAGGACATGTGGTTAGACTTCACCAATCGTACAGCTATTCTTTAGTGACAAAGAAGTGGTGAGCGGTCTGGGTGTGGAGCTGTTTGACTTCATTTAGCCAGATGTCCTTGGGAGGGTTGAAAGCGTCAGGGGTTCCAACCCTCCCCCCAAAATGCCAGGGAAGGGAGTGATCTGGCTGATGGGAAAAGGTGACAGTGAGAGCAGCCTTTTTCTACCGTGGGACTGAAACCAACATTTTGTGGTATGCAGTGCAGTTTTCTTCTGGCCCTGAAAGGCCCTCTCTTAGGAGGTCAGATGAGTGCTTGGCTCAGAGGCAGGTGAGCCCCTGCTCCCAGCATGAGGTCTGGGGCTCTGGGGACCTGGAGAGATGGGCTGTCCCCGCCTGCCTGACCTCACATGAGGTATTTGCTGACTGGTTTTCCCCTCCTGGAAGAACGTACAGCAGTTTATTAGAACCTCATGTTTCTGATGAGGCTGGCATTTTGGAGCCCAGATGCCACTTTCTGACTAATACCCACCTCAGGCTTTTCTCTGAATGTCTGTGAGAAAAAGAGGGCAGGCCGGGTGGCGCCTGTGGCTCAAAGGAATAGGGTGCTGGCTCCATTTACCGGAGGTGACGGGTTCGAACCCAGCCCTGGCTAAAAAACTGCAAAAGAAAAAAAGGGGGGGGGCAGGCCTGGGAGTGTGACACCTTCGAAGAGGGATGCAGTTTCTCATGTAGGATCCTCATCAATTCACGTTCCCTTTTATTTTAAAACAAGCACACCCACCAAAGATTTATGGAGTAGTCTACAAAATTCAATTGCAATTTTGAGACAAAAATTAAGACTGCTGTGCTTCCGGAATGGTGTTCATTCTCTTTGCTATTTAAGTAAACTTGACTAAAAATCTGAGGAAAACTTCGTTAGGTGCTAACACGACCCAGCACGTGTTCTGTGAAACAGAAAGACAAAGCAAACTGGTGGAGACCGAGTGGTCCCCGGATGGCGTGAAGGATTTGCTGTCTACTCAAGACAGTCCTGCCGGATTTGGAGTACCATGCCTGGCCACTCACATGTTGGCAGCCCCTCTGAGGACAGGTCCCTCTCTTGACTGTGTCCAGTAGCATGGCCTGTGGCTTCCCCGCGTGATGATACTGGACGTCATGTGGGCTCTAGACAGCAGGAAGGTGGGGTCTCTGAAATATGGGACACTGGACACTTGCTCTGGGCAGCCCAAGTCTTGAACTGAAGGCATTTAGGTTGTTCGCTTTGTTTCAAAAGTTAGATTAAATGCTTTATAAGGGCTCTTTGGGCTTCCACAAGCTATAACATTATGGCATTGATTAGCTCAGGGGAGGTCAAGGTTCGTTTGACCTTTCATTTTCTTTTTTCTTTTCATCCTTTTGTTCTTTTAAGACCTTCTCTCTCTTGTCAGCCCCTGTAAATGCAGTAAAGATTTGCCGACTCCAGGGATGGGCTGAAGGGCGCTTGGCCAGCAGCTCCAAAGGTCTCAGGATGTGCTCAGGTTATGCTAATTCTCTCCGCAGGGCTCTGACTGCTGCCCAGGACACATCGGCTGCCAGGCCACTGTGTGGCTGGCCAGGTCCTCGCTCTTCATCAGAGGGTCTTTCCTCTGAGCACTAGGCACACTTGGGAGTTTAAGGGGGCAGTGCAGTGAGAAGCTTCCCGATGGGACAGTTGACTCCGACCTCCCCTGAAGAGCACTGTGTCCTCGGGAGTTTGCTGACACGTCCTGTGAGGGGGTGTGCTCGAGTGTCCTGGATGGAGCTCCTGGAGCTGCGTGCTGGGGAGACACCAAGAGGCCTTTCTCCCAGAGTTGGCTGTGCACTCACGCCCCGTGCAGCTACTGGAGACATCAACTCTGCGAGCTCCTGGTGGGGAGCGGCGGGGCTGCAGGCCCAGGCCCTGCACAGCGCTGCCTGCTGTCTGGGGCCGACAGTTCCCCTTCCCTTTCCTGAACCTCACTTTCTTTGTCTGTAAACGTGCTGTTATCCGTCTTTGTGAAAATGCATGCCACATGCCTCATACCTTGGCAGATCCAATTAATGCTGAGGGTGGCAGCTCGCTGACAGACACTTTTCCAAAATAAAGACGTAACATTCCCTTTCTCTTCTCATTGTTAAGTAGCTGGACCTGCCTGAATATTACAAAAACTCATGAAGTAAATATTAAGAGAATTGGAGTTGCTTGTTGGAGAGGAAAATATGGCATGGAAGAGAGAGTTTAGAGTAATCACTGTAGGTACTGGGTGTGCAGAAGATGAGTTTTGTGAATCAGTTCTCAGAGGTCTCTCAGGAAGATGATGAGTCAGAACCTAACTAGGAAGGACGAGCCTATGGCAGACACAGGTTGGCAAGGCCTTTGCTCAGCTGGCCCACCTTGGAGATGTCAGGCACACTGGGCCCGGGCCTGGCTGCGGTCAGGAGATTCAGATGCAGAGTGTGGCCAGTGGAGCGGACACCCCACCCGGTCCCAGAGGTCTCAGCTGGCCCTCACGGCCCCCAACATGTTGTCCCTCCCCTTCCTTCTTCTTCCAGACTCACTCTCCCTTTCTGATCGTGTGTACTCTCAGGAGCACGCAGAGGCCTGGCGTCTCAGCCGGTCTAGGGGACGTGGGAGACGAGGGCGCGTTTTCCCAGCCCTCAGGTGCTCCCCGTGCACACTGGGATCTGGCGCGGCCGGCCGGACTCCCTCCCTCCTGAGTCAGCGTCCACAGCTCCACTGCAGGCTGGTGTTCGGGGATGGTGGGCAGCTGCCTGAGGTGACGGCGCAGGCCTGCTCTTTCAGGCCGCAGGATCGGGGCACCGGCCAGCACTGGGGCGTCAGGTTGGTAACTGGACAGACCAGACAAACCATGGGCTCATCACAGCTGTGGTGCGAGTAATTCCTCACGCTCTGCCTGCCAGCCAAGACTTGGACCAAGAAAAAGCGATCCCCAGACAGCAGAAAGTATACACACTTTACACCGGAGAAGAGTGAGACTTAGAGGAATAGATGATTGTTAAACATCAGCGAAGGTGACGAATAATGCTTTCAGTTCCTGGTGCAAGAAAAGTCATCTGGAGACAGACAGCCTTGTATTTCAAAAGATGTTCAGCGTAAAGGGGGTTTGGCAGTAAGTTCTGTCTTTTGCTCCCATCTGGTTCATTGCACTTTCTTTAGTGCCCCTGTGGGCAAGGCATTGTGGGAAGCTCAGAGATACACTCGTGGCTCCCTTCCTGGAGGGGTCTGCCCATTCAGGTAGTGAATCTAATGAGTGAGAGATTTCATTTTTGTCATGGCTGCAAATCTAACTAGTGTGCTTAATACAGTATGTGCTGGGGACAGCACTGAGTGCTGTGCGTGGTTACATCCCCAAACCTGGTATTCTGTGCATTATTTTATAGAAGGAGAAGTAGAAGTTTGGGGAGAATTTGAAAAGTCACACAGCCAGTAAGTAAGAGATTTGGTTCAGACTGACTTTAGAGCAGCTGTTCTCAACCTGTGGGTCCCGACCCCTTTGGGGGTCTCCTGCATATCAGATATTTACATTACGATCCATACATAACAGTAGCAAAATTAAAGTTATGAAGTAGCAATGAAAATAATTTTATGGTTGGGGGATCACCACAACACGAGGAACTGTATTAAAGGGTCTCGGCATTAGGAAGGTTGAGAACCACTGCTTTAGAGCCTGTGTAAGCTCAGTTCAGAAGCTGACCAGTTTAATTAGCGTGCAATTTTAAGTGGGCAAAACATCATGTTGAATTTGGGATGTTTTCTTTGTGAAAAGAACAGATTTTGATTCTGTACAATTGAAGGATATTTGCCAATTTGCAAAGCTCATGATATAAATCAGAAATGTTCTAATCCTGTCTGGCTTCCCTATAATCAGACAGTTGCTTCGCCCAGCTTACGTGCCAAGTAGGTAATGTGTGGTTAATTGCTGCAGGCCTTCTCTCATCAGCCAGTTCTGAGTATGATTTACCCGAGTGAGTCTATCAGGAGCAATTGAGGGAATGTGTCCTGCCCGGTTTGAAATATAGTCAGCACTGGAGGATGTGAGCTCCATTACTCGTGGCAGTTATGACTTTCTGTTTTCAAGATAAAAGACTTGCAGAGATTTATTAGAACATCAGAAGGCTTTGGTGAGGCTATCACATACAACTTAGAGAAAACACTTAAGTAATTTAATTGTGAATGAATTTGAACCATATGGACATTTCTCTTAACGTGTACTTCAATTTAAAAGGGGATTAGCAGGCTGGCATGGTGGCTCATGCCTGTAATCCTGGCACTTTGGAAGGATTGCTTGAGGCCAGGAATTCAAGAATTCATGACTAGCTTGAGCAACATGACAAGATGCCATCTCTAAAAAAAGAAAAAAAGAAAAGAAAAGAAATTATCCAGATGTGGTGGCATGCACTTGTCCCAGCTACTCAAGCTACTTGGAAGACTGAGGCAGGAGTGTGTGAGTTTAAGGTTGTGGTGAGCCAGGATGATGCCTCTGCATTCTGGTCTGGGTGACAGAGTGAGACCTTATCTCAAAACAAAACAAAACAAAACAAAAAACCCCCCAAAGAGGATTAGCAGGTGATCTAGCAAACATTTTTGATGATATATCTCACCCCGAGTGTTAAAGGATATTTTCAAAATACATGAAAAAATGTGGTTGACTTTTCTAAACCCAAAAATTTGACAGAGAGATGATTGTGTTTGGGGGGATGACATTCTCACTTCACTCCGTGGTTTTCACCAAGACACGAGCTCCATGTTGTTGTCGTGAGGACATTTATCCGTTGGCAGTCTTTGGCAAGAGTCCGCACGTCCACGTGCTGCCCACTGAGGTGCTGTCTAGTTCCCTCTGTGTAACCCCTACTGAGCAAGACATTGTGTTCCCCTCTGTAGGGAGCCCCTGGGGTATAAAGCCTTTGTTTCACATCCATTAGCAGAAGAGCTTGGGAGGTTGGTGGCGGGCACTTGGGGTCAGGGGGAGTGCAAATGGAAGTGGGCATAGTTGAAAGGGGTCAGACTTGGAATCCCAGAGTTTGAATGCAGGTCGTTGCTTGACCCTAACCTCCACGTGACCCTGGGTCAGCTGCTTCACCTCTGCGAGCCTCAATTTTCTCTTGGGGTTACTGAATCTACCCTGCTTACTTTAGGGCTGTGGTAAGGACAGCTGAGATCAACTATGAGAGAACTTGCCACAAACCGTAAAATTCCACGTGAAACAGGCAACGTGATGGCTGTGGTGCGGGGCCTGGCCTCCTTCTTGGGCCCTGGGTGGTGTGGTTAGACAGTAAGGCCTGGAAGGGGGAAGACCAGACACTCCTAGCAGGCAGCTGTTGTCCCTTTGGGCTGTGTGGCTGACATTTAGTGGGCCTGATGTGTGTCAGTTGTCACCTGGGCTGGCACCTCAGGTGACAAACTTGTGCCATCTATGACCAGTTTCTTGTCCTAAGAACTTCACTTCCTCCCCCTCAGAGATCCCATCACTTCAAAAAACTCCAATGGCCTTTTTTATTAATACCCTTTTTCTTGCTATTTTATTATTGAGTGTCAGGGGTTGTCAAGTCTGAAGCTGTCTTGGAGCAGACACCTGTAACTCTCCCCAAGGCCCGGTGGTGACAGTGACGTCTCCAGGAGCATTGTTTCCACGCCAGGGTGCATGGCTGGGAAGCTTTCCAGACTGGCACAGAACTCCAGGGCAGAGAGTGTATCTCTGTTCAATCATTTATTTTTTAGCTGACTCAAGAAGGCCCTCGTGTGTGTTCTCAGAAGATTTGTTCATTTCATTTTACTGGGCTATGCTATTGGATTAAAACCTTTGAAATAATGACTACTTTGCATATTGGGGGAAATACTTGTTGACGATGACATGGGGTTCTTTTGGGAGCATTTAGGAATGGGGTACCCAGGGACTGATTAGGTGACTATGTCTAATCTATAAGTGGGTATTTGTTTTGGTTTGATTCAGGATGTTGGAACCAGGTGTCTGGCATTTCAGAATAACTATCTCCAATGGCTACTTATTTCTGTGTTATTGAAGCTCATACTAATTTATGATCTTAGGTTTTGTTTTTATATCTTAGTGTTGAAATCTTAGCTTAGCTGGGAATTTTTCAGTCTAATAAAATTAGTCAGAATTGATGCTGAGATTAATGTACACAGAGAAGGAAGAATGCTTGGAAAGTAACTGCCTTATGCAATTAAAGAGATGCCCGTAGGCTTAACTGGATCCTGCAGGGAAGGCTAGAATGTGGTCTACTGTTAGAAGTGGGCAAGGCCATGGTCTTACCTTGATGTAAAAGCAAAGTACTGGCTGCCAGAATGCATTGCTGTGACAAAGTTAATAATGAGAGCATTTCTTGAGATTAATGGGTATAGCAAGAGGATTTCTCAAAATCAGTTAATTTAGCAAGAAGAAAACATACCCTGAGGATAGCAGTGATGGTAAAGCATGACCAAGATTTGTCTGAAGGAGCAAGACTTAGACTTGGGAGAAAAATTAAGATCCAAACAGAAATTTAGCATTTAGCTTAGCGGTTCATTGTAAAGGAAAGCCCACCTTTTCCACAGTACAGAGAAAAAGCTTTCTGGAAGACAGTAAAATAAAGAGCACATAATGTGTCTCTGCTATATTTTTACACTGACCTTGCCAGAGAATATATGGTTTTAGCCTTAAGGGGGCAAAAGGAGATAGATGACAAGGGACCTTGTACAACACCCAAGATTTCATGCCAGCAGGTTCCCAACATAGTAATAGAATGTTTTCCTTTTAAGTTCTTGTAACCTCTGGATACGAAATGTGGGAGGAACATGTGGATAGAGTGTTGATACCCTTGGGAAAAAACATTTTTCCTAGAATGAGTTGCCAAAAATAGGTAATTGTTGAACTCTGAGTTTGAAGAGACTTCTTGTACTTAATAGAATTGTAAAACCTCAGTGGTACACTGTCTAATGGCCTCTCTGTCATGTCCTCTTAAGAAAAGGAAGTGCCCAACAAGCCCTTGCGTGTGCGTGTCCGGTCCTCAGACGACAGGCTGTCTGTTGCGTGGAAGGCGCCACGCCTATCTGGAGCCAAGAGTCCACGCAGATCTCGGGGTTTTCTCCTGGGCTATGGAGAAAGTGGCCGGAAGATGAATTATGTTCCACTGACAAGGGATGAGCGGACACATGAGATTAAAAAGCTAGGTGAGTTTAATATTCATTGGCATTCAGTGTTTTAATAATGATTTGTGGTCATTTCAATATTTGGAAGCTCATTCATGATACAACATTATACAATAGAAGCCTGTAAGTTGACCCTGCGCCCCTCCCCGCCCCCGGGACTGTAACGAACTGGTCAACATAAGGAAGTAGGGCTACTGTTCCGATATGTACACATGGTGCACATCTGGTCTATGAAAATTAGGTCAACTTAAGGAGGTGGTCAGTGTAGGGAGGTGGTCAACTATGGAGGTTCTATTGTACTTTAGTTGTAATGTCCGTTTCCTAGAAATTACTTGAGAGGGGGCTGACGCTTTCGCCATCTTGGCTCTGTCCTTGTCATTTGTTCTTTGAAGCTTTGTCTTTGAATCCTAGGACAATGGACCCCGGGGCCCATGGAGGTGGGACACTATGGCAGCCGAGTGTAACTGCAACTCAGGCCATCCCCCCGTTTTCCACCCCCTTATTGGGTAAAGGAAGCACTGGCCAGGGTCACAGAAGGGAGATTGCTGTGATTGGGAGAGGTTGTGTGTGTGGTTCCAGTCCAGGTGGGGTCTTTCCTGTCTGTGCTGGACTCAACTATCAACAGACCTGGTCAGGGACCCAGGACCAGCTCTGAGAAGGGCACGACTCAGGCCTGTCCCTGTTGAGTGTGGAGACGGTGCCAATAGCTGTCTCTCTCCTGGCTACACCCTTATCTACTTGGGACGTCGGGCAGAGAGTTGGGTAAGTGTGGCTGGGTCCCTGTATGTCAGCCCCTCCTGGGGGCAGCAGGCTGTGGAGGGTGCCCCTAGTGGCCTGCTGGGGTGGCAGAGTCTGCCTAATTCTGGCCTTGAGCAACCTGTGCCCGAATAATTTTACTGGGCAGGTAAAAGGCTCTATTCTGGTGATGTGGGCCTGCTTCCACGCACGATATCAGCAGAAGAATAAAGCCACTCTGTATTTCTGATGCCACAGGGGAGTATTTTTTTTAATGGACACTTTCCATGGTTCTGAATTTTCCATTGATAGAACCCATTAAAATGTCATTTAATGTTGACAAGTTTTTCATCTGACTGGTCTGTTATTTTTTTCATTTTTTTCAGTAGTGAGCCACTGGGCACCTGAGCACAGCAGAGGATACTTTTTTTCTGCCTGAAAATATTGAACCTTACGTGTGGGGTGTGCCCCAGGCCCAGCCTGGATGGATAGGGCTAGCATGTTAGTTTTTGAACTTCTGCCACATAAATAGCACTGGATTTGTCATGGTGAATGAAGTATGAGGTTCCCGTGAGGAAGCTTGCCCCATCTTGCCAGTGTGGACAGGGCCCAGGTGGATTCCCCAGGCATTCGGAGTGGACCTGCCGTGTCACAGGAAGCTGCCTCCTTACTCGTCCTGATAGGACTTTCCTTCTGTTCCTAACAGAGGTGCTGCAGAGAGCGCTCACACGTTCAGAAGCCCTGGGGTTGGGAGTGGGGCTGAGGCCGAACAGCAGAGTGCCACTCTCCACACCATTCATGAAGCACATCCTACTGGGCCTGGCCTGTGTTAGGTGTGGCCCGGGGTGGGGGCAGCGGTGTTGACTCTGGTGTCAGGAGGCCTTGCGGAGAAGGTGATGCTCCAGTAAGTCCCGCAGCCGGAGGGACTGTGGGGACGAGGAGGAGATAGTGGGATAGGGCCCCAAGCGAAACAGGGTCCTACTAAAGGACAAGGAGGTCATGACAGACCCTTAGAAGCTGAAGGTGTTTCTGCCACACCACACACTTGAGCTCGGGAAGAGGGCAAATGCATTGGCTCTGGTTGGTGATGCTGGGGTCATTTGGGGAATTTGATTTTTCCCAAAATGGTCATTTTGGGAAATGATTCATTGATCAGGGGCACAGACAGGGGGCGTTTGTACCATCACGTGCTGTTCATTGCATCTATGTGACACAGAAACCCCAGACGGCTGCCTGGGGTTGCCCCTTCTCCTGCAGTAACTAAGAGCCTCATTGCTGGGGCCTGCAGACCGCGCATTCTGTGACCTCAAAGTCATCTCAGGCCTGTTCTTTCATCTGAGAGATGGAGACAGTGAGAGTAGCTTCCTCATGGGGCTTTTTTAGGACTAAAGGAAGAATTGCGTGTGAGTTGCTTGGCCTGCGACAGCAGTTACTGTCCTTTACTGCAGGAGACAACTTTTCCTTAATGCTGCTCTTGGGCTAAGTTTAGTTTCAAGAGCTCCACAAATCAAGAATCAGGGCATAAAAACAAATCTAAGAACTTTAAGAAGTACATTGAAAACATGTAAACATTTTAGTTGTGGGAAAGTATTCATTCTTGTTGGTTCTGGGTAAGTGGTGGGACGCTGCTTTCCAAGGGGAGTCCCTTCCACGCGTTCCTGGGCTGTGAGGGTGGATGGCAGATTTTTTTCATTGTCTACTTTTGGCAGAATTCCATTGTTAATAACACCAAAACAATTCACAGATCTGAAGTGACTCGTCAGTTCAGAAGCTTAGTTTGATGTTCTGTGAATCCAAGTGTTACAAATTTGATCCCTCTCTTTCACAAAACATGCACTTCAAAATCCTTTGGAGTAAGATGTGAGTGACTTGGGATAAATAATTTCCACATGTCACGGCATGAGCTTCTCCCGTGTTCCCTCTGCATACAGAGAGAGCAGGCTGTCAGATATTACTCCCTACACTGAAATCTCTGATTAGGAGATAGCAGATCACTTTATATAAATAGGTCCCTCTGTGTGGGATTTTTGAACACAGGAACCCTTTTATGTTTAACTAAACATGTTTGTAAAGACAAAAGTTTGCAGTGCCTAACGGGAAGAGTCCTGGGTTTGAAATTCCCTTATGATCTTAGTGTCAGCCTCTGTTAATTGACTTAGATAGTGCCTCAGGATGGAACTACTAGCACTGGAAATCAGTCAGGTTGCCTTTTTATTTTTGAATTGATTAAAGTTTGAATAAGAAGCTTGTTCAGTAGAGCCTAGAGTTAGGCAGAGAAAATTATGAATGCTTCTCTGGGGTGTAATCGTGGGCAAGTCACTCAAATGTTATGGCTTTACGTCCTTATTTGTAAGTAAAAAGGTTGAATTAGAAAATAACCAAGGTTTCCCCTGGGTTTCAGACTCTATGATTCCATAGTACATGAGAGCACACGTTTTGTTCCATCATTGTATTTGTTTTTTCCAAGTCCAGTCACCGCTCAGTATGGGTGGGAGGCTTGGTTCCAGGCTTCCCCATGTGTACTGAGATGCTTTCACGATCACACCCAGCGTCGGCCCTGCCCAGTCCAAGTAGATGCAGGGTTCCTGTCTCTCCAATACTATGTTTTCAATAGTTTTTGGTTGAAAAAATCTGCCTATAGGTGGACCCACTCAGTTCAAATTCTTAGTTTTCAAGGGTCAACTGTAAAATTTTAAAGTTTAGTTGAAGTTGGATAGTGAGACCATGCACCACCGGGATGGGGGGGCAGGGGACAGGAACTCACTGAAAGAACCATCCGGAAATAAAGGATACATTTAAACTCTGCCATTTACTCGTAGCAAATCTCCAGAGACTCTGCTCTGAGGATTTTAGTTTCAAAGGGCAGAGCATCCCGCGAGGAAAGAAACACCGTCTGGCTGTTAATGTAGTGTGTCAGCTGTTCTTTTTTCTCCTTTTTTTTCTGATGACAGATAGAACCAGAGCAACTCCCTGTATTCTGTTTTATTAGTAAAAGGAAATCAGGGGAATTATGTGGGTAAATATGACATTCTTTTCTTTTTTAAAGCACGTTCATCCCTTTTGGACGCTGATGAGAAACTTACCTTTCAGGAATTATAGTTAACAATCAGTTCCTCATTTTCTAACATAATGTAATAGTGTTGAGTTTAGTTCCTACAGATCTGGGCTCGTCTTGGGCTCATCTTTCATGTCCTGAAGAAGTGGGAATACGGAGGGCAGGGGAGGCAGGGTCTGCGCTCCCCCAGGGGATGTGTGTTCCCGAGAAACCCAGGTTGCAGAGTCTCACCCCTTGCTCCCTGCTGCACAGCCTCGGAGTCAGTGTATGTGGTCTCGCTGCAGTCCATGAACACCCAGGGACAGAGCCAGCCGGTCTACAGGGCGGCCCTGACAAAACGGAAGATTTCAGGTATGTTGCCAAGGATGCATTTGGTCAAACTGGTCTCATACGAATGCCCTGTTGTTTCCAAATGGTGCTGGCTGGATGCCGAAGAACATGAATTTTTCTGAGGATAAAAGGAACATCGGGGCAGACACGGTCACCTTTTATGTGTAGACCTTGGTGTATTCTTCACAGAATAGATATCCCTGTGCATTCGGAATGGCTTCACTGTGCAGTAGATGTGCCGTGTTAGGGGCAGCCAAGTATTCATTCCACGGAAAGGCACCGTCTGATACGCACATAAATCACCCTCAGCGGGGCACTGAGTGAAGTAAGAGAAAACCAGCAGGTGTGGGTAGCGTGCATATGTGATTTCAGCTGACTCTGCCTAAAAATGGCATTGAGAACAGTGAGGACAATTTAATAGTGGTTTGCTGACAGCCTGTCATTGTCCACTTACTAATGGACACTTTTCCCCACGCTCACTAACATGTATTTTTTATATTACTTATATATTAACAAATTACACATACTTTTTTTCTGGACAATGTACCTTAATTTAAAGAGGCAGTCTACAACTATACAATCTATAATTATTTTCATGAACTCACAGCATGGAATGACATGTAGTTTACATTATATAAAGAAGTCCACATATATGATGTTTCACTTTTATTATTAATTAATTGATGCCAGAGAAAAGTCCTGATGTCACTTTTCTAACAGACTACATATTTCCAACTTCTGCTCAGGCTAAAGTCCACATCCTTTGGAAACACGGTCCCTGTAAAGTGAAAAGAAAAATACACAAAACCAAACAAACAGAAAGCAGGACAAAAAACCCAAGAGACTGAAACACAATAGTGAAGACATCTTGTACATCTTAATTTGTTAGAGATTTAGAGATTGAACTGACACGATAAACTTTACGACTGCGATATATTCTATGAACAGGAGAGTTGAATCTCTGTAAGAAATTGACAGACTGAATTCTATTTTATGTCTGAGTATAAATTTTAATCTTCCCTGGAATCACCTATTCTAAAATGTGAGGACATGAAACCCAATGTGATTCTTGTAGTTATTTGAACCAAAATTTTCATTTCATACCTTAATTGCCAAGGAAATGTGAATTAAGCTTTTCTTCCCCTAAACTTTTCCTTTCCATAAAAACTGTATTATTTCCCCCAAAAGTTGTAGCGTGTGTTAAGAAAACACCAAGTCACCTGACCATCTTTAGCCAGGGTGAGCACCTGTTGTACTGTTCTGTACATCAGCTTTAAAGGGAGCTGCCCATTTCTTGGGCTGTGTTTAAGAAAGCAAGAGTAGAGATCTTTTTTTTTTTTCAACAGTGACCAATCAAATAATTTCCTAACTCTCTATCCATTTCATTTTGTCTATTTTAAGCATAAGCAATCTAAAAATTGTACAGGTTAGTCAGGTTAACAATTGTACTTGTTAGTTCTCTAACAAGCCCGTTGTTAGAGAAGTCCCTTTCTATGGGTCTTATTATCATTTCAGAAGAGGATGAACTGGATGTGCCCAAAGACATCAGTGTCCGAGTTATGTCATCCCAATCTGTGCTTGTGGCCTGGGTGGATCCTGTTTTGGAAAAACAGAAGAAAGTTGTTGCATCAAGGTACATTTGCTTGCTTTTTTTTTTTTTTTGTCTCTTTTGAGAAGTGGATTTTCTGGCCCTAAAAAGATGTGTGTTTAATGATTTTATTTTCTGACTTACATGGATGCTAGCCTCTTTTGTAGCTCAATGGCTGAATACTTTTTTTCTGGGATCTATTTTTCTTTTTATTAAATCATAGCTATGTACATTAATGCAATCATGGGGTACAAGGTGCTGATTTCACATACAATCTGAAATATTTTCATCAAACTGGTTAACATAGCATTCATGACATTTATATTCTTCATTCAGTAAGTTTCACCTGTACCCTTCTAAGATGCACCGTAGGTGTGATCCCACCAATCCTCATTCCACTCTTGATCTCTTCAAAATTCCTGTCTGGCCTTCACTGCCTCACAGTTAAAACACTCCAATGACTTTCCTTCATTCTAAAGACAGAGACCAAACTGCAAGAGCCTGAAGGACCTGGCCCTTCCTGCTTCTCCAGCCTCATCGATTCTCTTCCACTCTGTGCTTCAGCCACATCACCGTCTTTCCTCCTGCTGCCTCAGGGCCCTTTAACATGCTATTTCCTCTCCCTCTTCCTGTAATTAACTCCGTCTCGTCTTAGATTCATCATTATTCTCCAAAGAAAGCCTTTCCTGTCCTCCCTCACGTGGTCCAACCCCCTTTTAGGCGTTCCGTAGCACCAGAAACATCTCCTTCATACTTGGCACTCATTATTTGATTATTGTCTCTCTCCTCCAAAGAACCAAGCCTGTGGCTCGGTGGCCGTGGCTCAACGGGCAAAGGCGCCAGCCACGTACACCTGAGCTGCCGGGTTCGAATCCAGCCCAGCCCGCCAAACAACAATGACGGCTGCAACCAAAAAATGGCCGGGCGTTGTGGCTGGCGCCTGTGGTCCCAGCTACTTGGGAAGCGGAGGCAGGAGACTCGCATGAGCCAAGGAATTGGAGGT
>CAUYRH010032290.1:0-32601 GCA_963574655.1 Perodicticus potto | reverse complement strand
TCAGTGGGGAATTCAAGCCATTGACATTTATTGAGATAATTGATAAATGTGATAGCATTCTATTCATCTTATTTTGTGAACGCCCGTTGGTTAGTTTTGTCTTTTGCATCATTGGGGAAACTAGGTTCTGTCTCATAATTTTCTGGGTGTTTATTTTGATGAAGGTCCATTGTGATAGTCAGTATGTAGGACAGGTTGAAATATTTCCTGTAAAACTGGTCTTGTTGTGACAAATTTCCTCAATGTTTGCATATCAATAAAAGATTTGATTTCTCCATCAATTTTAAAGATTAGCTTGGCGGAGTATAGAATTCTGGGCTGGAAATTGTTCTTTTTAAGTAGGTTAAAGAGAGATGACCATTGTCTTCTGGCTTGAAAAGTTTCATTAGAGAAGTCTGTGGTCACCCTGATAGGTTTGTCCCTGTAGGTCAGTTGGCGCTTACTCCTGGCAGCTTGCAAGATCTTTTCTTTTATGTTAACTTTGGATAAAGTCATCACAATGTGCCTTGGACAAGTTCTATTTGTGTTGAGGTGACCAGGGGGCCGATATCCCTCTGAGAGGAGTATGTCAGAATCTTTGATGATATTTTGGAAATTTTCATTTACAATATTCTCTAGAATGGCTTCCATTCCTCTGGGAAATTCTTCTTCTCCTTCAGGAATACCTATAACTCATATGTTTGAATGCTTCATAAAGTCCCATAATTCTGTCAGTGAACGTTCTGCTTTCTCCCCCTCTTCTTTTTGTCCTCTTTAACTATCTGAGTTATCTCAAGAGCCTTATCCTCTACCTCTGAGATTCTTTCTTCTGCATGGTCTAATTGGTTGTTAATACTTTCTATTGCATCCTTAAGTTCCTTAATTGACTGCTTCAGCTCCTTCAGCTCTGCTATATCCTTTTTATATTCTTCGTATTGTTCATCTCTTATTTGATTCTGTTTTTGAATTTCCTTTTAGTTATTATCCACTTTCTCAGCAATTTCTTTCATTGCTTTTTGATTGTTTTCCATTTTCTCAGCAATTTCCTTTATTGTTTTCATTATCTGAACATTAAATTCCCATTCTGTCATTTCTAACATTTCTATACAGGAGGGATCTTCTGCAGTAGCTATGTCACGATCCCTAAAAGGGGCTACTCTGGCCTGGGATTTCATGTTGCCAGAATTTTTCTGCTGATTGTTCCTCATGAGTGCTTTCTTGTATCTGTCTCCTTACCCTAATTTTCCTTTCACTTCTTTTTGCTCTTTAAGTTACTGTGGCACTGGCCAGACATTTTAATGAGTCCTTCTGGTGCAAGACCAGAAGGATGGAAAGATTAAAGAGCAAGAAGAGAACAAGGATTTAAAGAAGAGAGAAAGGGAAAAAGAAAAAAAATAGAGAGAGAGAAATAAGAGGGGGTGCGTAAAAAGAAATATTGACAAAAAGAAGAAAGGCAGTAAAAGAGAGAAACAGGAGAAATATAGGTGTGTGGTAGGATACTTGGGCCCAATCTTAGAGATCCCTTACCTCTGGGAGTGCTGGGTTGGGTGATTCCCTTGAGTTCAACAGGTCTTAGCCAGCCAGCTCAGACACAGTACCCCACCTCCATCAGGTAGAGAAGAAAGACAACAATAGTGTAAATCAAACTGAAAGAAACAAACAGCAACGCTTATGAGATAGAATTAGGGGGGAAAATAATAGGGACAAAACCCTAGCAAAAATGAAATTCTATTTGTTGAAGAAGGCAAAAATGGAAGATTGTATTTAAGCTAGAATGGTGAAAAAGAAAAGAGAAAAAAATGTCAAGGAAACATGTTAAAATTAAAAAAACAAAAATCCCAAAACCAAGCAGTATATGTATCTTTCTAAGTATTGACCGGGCAGCAGGTGATCTTCTGAGGTACAAGATGTTAATCACAATGTGATACAGCTGTACAAGGCAGGGAGCTGGAGGCCTCTGCTGATTACTCAGACCCTGCAGGTTCAGGAGCCCAAATAACTCCTCAGCTCACTCAAAAGACACTCCAAGCCATACACCTTGGCCAAGAAGAAGCTTTCCAGGGACCGCACTTATCCCTGGGATCTCTCCTGGCATGGCTGCCTGCTTATCCAGTGCGCCAAGTCCAGTCTCCACCTATGTCCCTGAGGGCCACAGCTTTCAATCTGCCAAGCACTTGGATCTCCACACTTCCCCTGTGGCACAGTCCCCATTTTGGGCAGCTCAATCAATAGATTACTCGCCCCAGGTCTCCTGGTGAATCCTGGCACTGCAACATGCAGGGGCAGCCCACAGCTGAATGATATTAGCTCCTTTCCAGCTCAGGGGCTCAGTCTGGGGCCTCAGACAGCACCCAAAGCCATCCACACACTGGCCCAAGATCTCCCAAGGCAGTTCAATCGAGTGTCCAAGTCCAAAAAAAAAAAAAAAAAAAAAAACCAAAACAGTCCCCAGGTAAGGCTTTTCCTGCTTGCAAACTAGCTGTTGCTGTAGTTACAGCTGCAGGCAGCCTCTGACCAAACAAACGCACCCACCACTTGCCAGTTTTCCACTGCTTCGGTCCTCCTAGTGGGGTCCAGAAGTCTCTCACTGATCTTCTGTATCACCAAAGGGAAGCTTCTAGGCCAAAACCACTGGCCAGAGTTGCCTGGGTCCTCTCTCCCAACTCTCACTGTGCCCAGCTGCACAGAAGCTGCTACTCAGCCACCATCTTTCACCAGAAGTGAATTCTTTAATCTTGTCTACCTTACTTCATACATCTTGTTAGGGAAGATTAAATTCCTTATATTAAAGGCCACCATTAGCAATGTTTTTTACTGATTATAACTAAAAATGTTTCCTTGATAATATTTCCTACTATATACAAGACAGTATTTTAAAAATTGTGTGGAATTAAAAACCAACCAATCGAACAAAAAAATGACAACTTTTGGCTTTGAGAAATGTATTTCAACATTATTAGGAATGCTTTCTTTCTAGAGTTGATATTATGTCTTCAAAATTCTTCAGTTCATAGTAGACATAGATGATGTCATTTTGTCAACTTGATCTTACCACCTTTGTGATGGATTGATTGAATTATATCCCCTCAAATTCAGTGCTCACACCTTAATCCCTAGAACCTTAGAATGTGACCCTATTTTGGAGATAGTATCTTTATAGAAGTAACAAAGTTGAAGTAAGGTAATTAGGGCAGGCCCCAATCTACTGTGACTGCTCTCCTTACAAAAGGAGAAATTTGGATACAGAGATATCCAAAGAGTATATCCACATGAAGAGATGTAGGGGAAAGATGGCCATTTCTAAACCATGGGGCGTGACCTAAAACAGGCACTTCTCTCATAGCCTTCAGAAGAAAATAATCCTGCTGATATCTTGACTTGGGACTTTTAACTTCCAGAACTATAAGGCAAAATTTCTGTTGCATAAGCCATTTTTGTGCAGTCCTTTATACATCATTGGCAGCCCTAGAACCAATAGAATGTCTAAAACTAAACTCTTCATGTCTACTCTGAATCTTCTTTGGTGGTTTTCCTTATCTTGATAACGGCATCCCCTTCCTTCCAAGGCTCAGGCATGAGGCTTTAACTACTCAATGCTCTGGCATCATCCTTGCTACTTCTTTACAACTCTGTATCTGAACAGTCAACGCTACTTTCCAAGTTTGCTAGAATCCTATGTTAGACCTTGTCAGATCAACAAAGGATTGGATGGTATGCAGCAGAAGAAAATGAGAAAGGTTGGAGGAGAGAAACCATTTTCTACTATGAGACATGCAAGAGGAAGCCTGGACTTCAGCCTGGAAGTTGCTTCAAGAAATATCACTTGCAAATTTATTGTAAACAAAAGAAACAAAAGCACTTTAATTATTCTATGCAACCTAAAACAGATAATAAAATCATCAGGTGAATTCATATTTATCTTTTTCTCTTTAAAAACTGTGGTATAATTACAAATAATCCACCAACCTCTTTCTCACCCCAAATAAATAAGAGGTAGGGTGTATGCAGGTGGCCAAAAAAAAAAAAAAATTTGGAAAGGGTTAAAATTGGAGTTTAGATTTTGGCTTTACATTCAAGTCTACTGGAATCTCATGTTTTCTTCTTGTTTTCTCTGGCACTAACCCAGTCAAAGTCACTGTGGTCTTGCTATTTGATTAAAGCAAGAATTATCAAAATTCTGGTCTGATCTCTTTTGATCTCCTTGGTTTTTCTATTATATTAAGCAGATTTATCCTGTTAAAATGTAAGATGGATCATGTCATGACCCATTCAAATGTATTCAAGGGTTTCTAAATGAGTCAAGTACAAATCAAAATTACTGGAAAGGGAGTCAGGACTAAGGGTGGAAGAGAGAGGATACAGAGGGAGGAGTTTTGGCTTCTTTTCTTTAGAAAAAAAAGTAACAGAGTGAGAAAGTAAGGGACTCTTCTCTGCCAATTAATAATGATAATAATCAGTAAAAACTCATACCATGTAAAATGCATTTTGCTAAGAGCTTTACATGAATTATCACCTCTGAACTTCAAAATAACACTAGAAATCTTAGACTTACTTCCTTCTCTGTCTTTACTTTATGTTCTCTTAAGAATTCCTCTTTCTGAGGAGGGGCAAGATGGCCAACTGGAACCAGCTTTTGACAGATGCTCCCATCTAGAGGGAAGAATAATGACCAGTAAGTACTCAATAAAGCTGAAGACTGGGGGTTGACCTGAAAGAGAAGAGTGATAACTACATGTCACCTCTGCTGAGGCAAGCTGCAACTCCAAGAAAGCAAATTTCAGACAAGAAAGTTGAACTAATGTTTTTCCCTGCCATTTTGAACTTCTAGTCCACCCTTCCCTCCTTGCCTGATGGTCCACAAGCCTAAACCCTTCAGAGACCAGAATGTCTCTGGTTCATTGCCAGGCCTGGGCACTGCAAGGGCCATGGTAGAAATGCTGAACTGTAACAGTGAGCCCAGCAGTAGTGCAGATAAAGTGGTGAGGCTGTTGGGCTTGGCTCTGTAAAAGTGCAAAAACCAGCTGTGAGAGGAGGCTAACAAGCTGGTGCTCTGCCCCTTCAGAACCAAGCATCCCACAACCTGCCTAGTTAGAGTCACCTCCAGCATTGGACCCGCCTCCATCACCAGAGCTGTGCACTGAGCACCCACCCTGATGAAACCAGTTAGGTGCCCCACCATGCTGCTAGAGCCATGTGCCCTGTGCTCCTGGAGCCACTGCAGTAGCCACTTCCTTGGCCATGGGAGCCACTTGGGAGCTGATCAGGGACACCTCCCACAAAGATTCAGCAACAGTAGAGCCATCCCCCTTGGGGTCTAATCTTGGAGAGACACGTCCCCAACTCTGAGGACTGCCAGAGGAAGGCAGACCTGACTGTATAGGGATACCAGTGCTGAAGTGTGGCTGGGGAAAAGGCATGGTGGCTGAAGGACTGAGCTCAGGCAGAACACTCCCCATTTGCCATTGGGTACTTGAGGAAGGCAGTCCTCATCTCCCCGAGCTGGCTAGTGGCAGAGGGTGGTGGCTGGGCCAAGGGGGCATTGACTTTCCTTTGACTCTGGCAGAAGCAAAGCCCTGAAACATCTGCTTATTGGAAGGAGCATGACTACAGCTCTGTGGGGTTGCCACTGACTGGGCATGAAAGAGATACCAGCCCCCTGGTCCAACTCTGCTACTGGGAGGGCCTTTCTGACTCCACAGAGCAAAAGAGTAAGCCACATTTGAGCAGCCAGTAAACCTCTTCTATCTAGTTGCTGGAGACTTTTAGAACTGTCCCACTTGAGAGTTGGTACTGGGTGAATTTATTTGGAATTCCTAACCTGGGCCAATCACCCAGCAACCCTCTTGGATGGTACCCTGGTTGTTTGGCAATGGGAAGGGTTGACTTTCCTTTTCCAGAGTAGCCCATGGGAGGCAGAGTGTCTTAGTTGCTTATATTTCTCCACAGCTGAGGCTTCAACCCAGAGTCACTGATCCACGAGGATTGGAAAAAGACCAGCTGAATACAAGACAGAGTTACTTAACCCCACCACACCAAGTAGGTCCCCCAAGCCTCAGACTGCAATACTGGATGGGTCCTTTGCAAAGCTGTAAGGGAAAAAGCTACAGTCACAAGCCCCAGATCCTTGGAAAAGAGCTGGTTAGCCACAACTCCAGGAGCCCCCAATCCAATTTCACCTTAACTGCCCATCTAGCCAAATGATGAAGAATAATCATGGGGCAGAATCCGCAGCAAAACTCTGGCAACATGAATAATCAGAGTAGATCAGCTCCACCAAGAAATGACAAAACATATACACCAGATGATCCCATTCATAAACAAATGGCTGAGATGTCAGAAATCAAGTTCAGAATTTGGATGGCAAATAAGATCAACAGAATGGAGGTAAAGATGGATTAGAATTTCAAGGAGTAATTGAAAAATTTTCTCAAGAATTCAATGAATTCAAAGACAAAATCATCAAAGATTTTGACACATTGAGGCAAGAACTTACAGTCCTCAAACATCTGACAAATACAGTAGAATCCTTCAGTAACAGAATAGAGCAGGCAGAAGAAAGCATCTCTGACATTGAAGACAGAGCTTTTGAATGCTCCCCAATGCTCAAAGAGGAAGAGAAGTGGAGAGCACAAATGGACCATTCCTTGAGAGAATTGTGGGACTCCAAAAGAGCAAACATTCGCCTTATAGGAACCCCTGAAGGAGAAGAGGTTGCTTCAAAAGGCCCAGATGCTCTATTCTAAGAGATAATAAAAGAGAACTTCCCCAACGTGGCAAGAGATTCTGAAATCCAGATAGCAGACAGTTTCAGAACCCAAGTTTGACTCAATCCAAATAAAACATCTCCTAGACACAATATAATTAACTTCACCAAAGTTAATATGAAGGAGAAAATTCTGCAAGCAGCCAGACGTAGGAAAACTGTACTTTCTTCTAGTACATACTTTCTTTTACCATAACCTACAAAGGGAAGGATATTAGAATGACTTCAGATCTCTCTGCTGAAACGTTTCAAACTAGAAGAGGATGGTCATCAACCTTTAACCTCCTAAAACTAAATAACTTTCAACCCTAGATCCTGTATCCAGCTAAACTGAGTTTCATTGATGATGGAGAAATTAAACACTTTAATGACATTGACATGATGAAGAAATTTGCCATAACTAAACCAGCTCTCCAGGATATCCTCAGACCCATCCTCCACAATGACAAGCACAATGTTCTACCACTAAAGTAAACTGACTCAGAAACATTTGATCAAACTCCAACTTCCACAGCAGTGAAAAGATTAAAAATGTCCACTGGACTTTTGAAAAACTCGATACCCAAAATACTACCAGAGTTGTCAATACTCCCAGTTAATGTGAATGGCTTAAATTGTCCTCTAAAGAGGCACAGGTTGGCTGACTGGATACAAAACTCAGGCCAGATATCTGTTGCATACAAGAATCTCATTTTACCTTAAAAGTTAAATAAAGACTCAGGATGAAGGGATGGTCAACTATAATTCAGACAAATGGAAATCAGAAAAAGCAGGTGTTGCAATTTTATTCACACATACAATAGGCTTTGAACTAACAAAAATAAGGAAAGATAAGAATGGTCACTTCTTATATGTTAAGGGCAACACTCAAGATGATGAGATTTCAATTATTAACATTTATTCAGCCAACCAGAATATACCTCAATTTATAAGGGATACTCTACCAAATATGAGCAACTTGATTTCCTCCAGCACCATAATAGTTGGAGATTTTAACACTCCTTTGACAGTGTTGGATAGATCCTCCAATAAGAAACTCAGCAAAAAAATTTTAGACTTAAACTTAACCATTCAACAATTGGATTTAACAGACATGTACAGAATATTTCATCCTAACAAAAATGAATACACATTCTTCTCATCAGCCCATGGAACATCCTCCAAAATTGATCACATCATAGGTCACAAGTCTAACCTCAGCAAATTCAAAAGAACAGAAATTATTCCTTGTATTTTCTCAGACCATCATGGAATAAAAGTTGAACTCAGTAACAACAGGAATCTACATACGCAAATAAAAATCATAAACTAAATAACCTCATGCTGAATGATTGCTGGGTCATAGATGAGACTAAGAAGGAAATTACCAAATTTTTGGAACAAAATGATAATGAAGACATGAACTATCAGAACCTCTGGGATACTGCAAAGGCAGTCCTAGGAGGGAAATTTATAGCACTTCAAGCCTTCCTCAAAAGAACAGAAAGAGAGGAAATCAACAACTTAATGGGACATCTCAAGCAACTAGAAAAGGAAGAACATTCCAATGTCAAATCCAGCAGAAGAAAAAAATAACTAAAATTACAGCAGAATTAAATGAAATTGAAAAGAAAAAAATTATACAACAGATTAATTAATCAAAAAGTTGGTTTTTTGAAAAGGTCAATAAAATAGGTAAATCTTTGGCTAACCTAACTGGCAACAAAAGAGTAAAATCCCTAATTTTGTCAATCAGAAAGGAATTAGGCCAAATAACAACAGAATCCTCAGAAATTCAAATAATCCTTAATGAATATTACAAAAACCTCTATTCTCAGAATATGAAAATCTGAAGGAAAGAGACCAATACTTGGAAACACATACCTTCCTAAATTTAGCCACAAAGAAGTAGAAATTTTGAACAAACCTATATCAAGTTCTGAAATAGCATCAACTATAAAAAGTCTACCCCAAAAGAAAAGTCTAGAACCAAATGGCTTCACATCAGAATTCTACCAAACCTTTAAAGAGGAATTAGTACCTATGTTACTTAACCTTTTCCAAAACATAGAAAAACAACTTTCCAACACATTCTATGAAGCAAATATCACCCTGACCCCCAAACCAGGAAAAGCCCCAACAAGAAAAGAAAATTATAGACCAATATCTCTAATAAATATTTGTGCAAAAATATTCAGTAAGATCCTAGCAAACAGAATCCAGCAACACATCAAATAAATTATACATCATGACTAGGTGGGTTTTATCCCAAGGTCCCAAGGATGGTTCAATACATGTAAATCTATAAATATAATACATCGCATAAATAAAATAGAAAACAAAGATCATATGATTCTCTCAATTGATACAGAAAAAGCTTTTGATAATATTCAGCAACCTTTCTTGATCAGAATGCTTAAGAAAATAGGTACAGAAGAAACATTTCTTAAACTGATAGAGGCCATCTACAGCAAACCCACAGCCAATATCGTATTGAATGGAGTTAAATTGAAATCATTTCCACACAGATCAGGAACCAGGCAAGGATGCCCATTGTCTCCACTGCTTTCTTTCTTTCTTTCTTTTTTTTTTTTTTTTGTAGAGACAGAATCTAACTTTGTCACCCTTGGTAGAGTGCTGTGGCGTCACACAGCTCACAGCAACCTACAGTTCCTGGGGTTAGGCGATTCTCTTGCCTCAGCCTCCTGAGTAACTGGGACCACAGGTGCCTGCCACAATGCCTGACTGTTTCTTTTTGTTGTTGCATTTTAATGGAAATCTTAGCCATCGCAATCAGGCAATCAAGGGTATCCAAATAGGATCAGAGGAGATCAAACTGTCACTGTTTGCAAATTATATGAATTATATCTGGAAAACCCCAAAGAATCAACTACAAAACTCCTAGAAGTGATCAAGGAATACAGCAGCATCTCAGGACACACAATCAATACAAATCAGTAGCATTTATATATACCAACAATAGTCAAGGTGACAAAACTATCAGGGACTCTATTCCCTTTACAATAGTGCCAAAGAAGATGAAATATCTGGGAGTGTACCTAACAAAGGATGTGAAAGATCTCTATAAAAAGAACTATGAAACTCTGAGAAAAGAAATAGCTGAAGATGTCAACAAATAGAAAGATATAACATGCTCATAGCTGGGAAGAATCAACATTGTTAAAATGTCCATACTACCCAAAGCAATTCTATAGATTTAATGCAATCCCTATTAAAGCTCCACTGTCATACTTTAAAGATCTGGAAAAATTAGTACTTCGTTTTATACAGAAATAGAAAAAAACCTTGAATATCCAAGACAATACTCAGAACTAAAAACAACTCAGGAGGAATCACACTACCAGACTTCAGACTATACTATAAATCTATGGTGGTCAAAACAGCATGGTACTGGCACAAAAATAGAGAGGTAGATGTATGGAACAGAATTGAGAACCAGGAGATAAACTCAGACACTTATCACCATTTGATCTTTGATAAGCCCATCAAAAATATAAATTGGGGAAAAGATTCTCTATTTAACAAATGGTTCTAGGTGAATCAGTTGGCAACTTGTAGAAGACTGAAACTGGACCCTCACCTTTCTCCTCTAACAAAAATTGACTCTCACTGGTTAAAGGACTTAAATTAAGACATGAAACTATAAAAATTCTTGGAGAGATTGCAGGGGAAACACTTGAAAAATCGGCCTGGGAGAATACTTTATAAGGAAGAACCCCTGGGCAATTGAAGCAACATCAAGAATACATTACTGGGATCTGATCAAACTAAAAAGCTTCTGCCCTGCTAGAACATAGTAAGTAAAGCAAGTAGACAGCCCTCAGAATGGGAGAGGAGTTTTTTTTTTTTTTTTGGAGAGGAGTTTTGCAGGTTATATTTCTGACAAAGGTCTAATAACCAGAATCCACAGAGAACTCAAATTTATTAATAAGAAAAGAACAAGTTATCTCATTTCATTGTGGGCAAGAGACATGAACAGAAGCTTCTTTGAAGAAGACAGGCACATGGTCTACAGACACATGAAAAAATGCCCATCATCCTTAAGGATCACAGAAATGTAAACAAAAACCACTTTGAGATATCACCTAACTCCAGTAGGAGTAGCCCAAATCACAAAATCCCGAAACTATAGATGTTAGCATGGGTATGGAAAAAAGGGAACACTTCTGCACTGCTGCTGGGAATGCAAGCTAGTCTGTTCCTTTTGGAAAGAAGTTTTGAATGTTTCTAAAGGTAGACCTGCCATTTGATCCTGCAATTCCTCTACTAGGTGTATATCCAAAAAACAAAAAAATCACTTGGCAACAAAGATTTGCACCAGATTTTTCATTGCAGCTCAATTCATAATTGTCAAGTCATGAAATAGCCCAAGTGCCCATTGAACCATGAATGGATTAATAAATTATGGTATATGTATACCATGGAATACTATGCAGTATTAAAAAAAGATGGACCCTTTACCTCTTTTATATTTACTTGGATGCAGCTGGAAAATATTCTTCTTAGTAAGGTATCTCAGGAATGGAGAAAAAATATATCCAATGTACTCAGTACTAGTATGAAACCAGTTTATAAATACTCACACTTTCAAATGAAAGATGAATCACAACTATAGTCCAGGATGAAGGAGGGAAGGGGAGTGGTTTGATAGAAGGAGGGTTAATGGTGGGACCACACATATGGAGCATATTGCAAGGGTACAAGTCAAATCTATCAGGTATAGAACTCAAACGTCTTAACCCTGTGATTAAGTAAATGATGTAAAAGGTATGTTAATTAGTAGGATGTAAGCGCTCCAATTTGTACAAATAAATAACACTTTGAATCCAACAAAAGCATAAATGTATTCATGATCTATGTATATATGATTTAATTTAAAAAAAAAGAATTCCTCTTTCCTTTGGGCTTCTAAAAATCTACTGATATTCAGCTTATATGCCTGCTTCACAGATGAACCTTCCTCCCCCTTGTATTTGTGTGCATAGAAAGGAAAAAATAGGGAATTAGAATGAGAAGAATGGACAGATAGAGTAGCCAGCTCCTGGTGAAAATCCATCCCTTTACCTTCCAACTGCTTTAAGTTTGGGAACACTTGTATTTATTTCACACATTTATACAAATGCTTAAAACATTTTATACAGACCACCATGAAACATGTGTAATAATAGGAGATGTCCACTGTTTTGCAGAGTTTGGAATTGCAAATATAACTGAACAGAGAAAGGAATTTATGCCAGATTACTCTCACGGCATTTTTTGCATAAGACTAATTCTCTGGGATATTAGTAGATATTTTTTGGAATGGGATTCTTCAGTCAAATAAATTTGGAAAAGCAATGGATATAATTAGAACAAAGAGTTAGCTTTAAAAAAAACTAAAGATTTTTACTTCTTTAAGGGCTATTCAGGGATTTTAATACATTTTCTGAACTACAGCTTTCTAAGAACAGGAGGTAACTTGAAGAATTTCTCAAAGTTATCCAACAATGACTTCCCTTTGATGAGGAGCATCTAACAGCATTTCTGAAATGGGGATTCTGTGGAAGGTACTTTAGGAAATGCTTCTCTGGCAGTCATGAATAATATTCCTTGTGAATCCTATCAACAACCTGGTTACTAATATTAGGACATGTGCATTTAGCATCAGTAAAAGTTCTACTTCAATTGCATTGACAATTCTGATATAGAAATGAACTCAATTTCTGTATTCGCTATTACTGAGAACACTTACACTGAAATTTATTTTTCCCTAAATTCTTCCTTTGGTTTCTTGCCTTAAGGTTAACCAATTACAAATATCCAATATACCAAAATGATACTTCCATAGGGGTCAGAGATGAGAATACTATCTTTAATGCAATTACCTCCTAATGCATAGCCCATAAAGAAAAAAAAAACCAACAACTAAAAATATTATAAATCACCCTATTCTGAATAGCAAGGAATTAACTTTCCTGTGATCTTTTTTGGAAGTCCTTGCCCCTTATCAGTGATATAAACAGTCCCAATATCAATATCAGATTAAATATAAGGTATAAAATTGCATAATAATTCATAATAATTTATATAATTTATTAATTCATCATAATTCTTGTACCCCAAAGATAAGGGCATCTTGATTATTGATGTTTATTCCTAATTTATTAAGCATTTAGGCAGGGGCCAGAATACAGAAATTCCCATTATGATGTTGGTTTGAAGTTTACTACCAAAAAGATGAGAAACAAGGATGAAAAGAGAGTAAAGAAAAATATATAATACATAGTTTGATGTTCCCTCCACCTGGGTCAGCCTGGTGACTTTACCTGTCTTCCCCACTGGTCTGAGGATGTGTTTCTGTGCCAGTGGGATTCTTTCATGTGGGCTGGGCCTATCACAAGGATTCTTCAACAGAAAAAAAGAGATGCTTTTCCCCAAATTCCTTCCAAAGGAATATCTGAAGCATGAGTCAGAGCTTTATATTCCTCTCAATTATATTTATGCTTTATTTATAATCATCTCATATTTTTTTGAGTCTCGGTGCCCACATCGTGGTTGTGTGAGTGACATAGTATCATAAACTTAGCAGCTAAATGGCCATTTGTTATCTCTGTCTCTGTGGGTCCGAGGTTCTGGGACAATGGGACTCAGCTAGTTCTTTGCTCAGAGTCTTACACTATAGCTGCATCACTTTTTAGACGCTGCAAAGAAACAGAGTTGCTTTCAGGTGGTTGATTGAGTCTTGTGCCATATGGTTGTAGGACTGAGGTCCCTGTTTCCTCACAGGCTGTTGGGTAAGGTCACTCACAGCTCCTGGTAGCCGCCTGGTCTAGAAAGACCTGTGAAGCCCCTCAAGCCAGCAAAGGGGGCTGGAGAATTCCTTGCATTATTCGGTTCTCTTATCTCTCCTTTCTGCTTCATCTCTCCTGCCTTGCTCTTCCACAGCATGTGTCTTCTTCTTTTTTTAATTTCATATTAATATACAATTAGGTTATATGCAATTAGGTGACATTGTTTGCATTAGATAGAAAAAGTGTGAGTTGTATCTGAGTCCTTCACTCAGGAGGGGTGCCATATACCCCTACATGGTGCCCATTGGGTGGGAGTTTATTGAACTCCTAACCACACCTTCTGGAATTTAGCTGTGTCTTTCTCTCATGTAGGCCTGTTGTTGTTCATCTACTAGTTTCAAATTAGTATCGAGTAGGTGAGATGCTTATTTTTCCATTCTTGAGATACTTTATTAAGGAGAATATTCTTCAACTCCATCCAGGTAAATACAAAGGATGTACAGTCTCTCTTCTAACTCTAACCAGGCAAAAGTCCCTACGTTTAAAGATTCAAGTGACTAGATTGGCCTTACATGGCTATTCCAGTATAATCTCCCACTTTAATAGTCATAACCTTAATTACTTCTGTAAAGCCCCTTCACAACAGTACCTAGAATAGTGCTTAGTAATCAGGAAATGGGAATCAGGTGCATATCTTTGTAATTCTGCCTACTAGTGGCATAGTCTGGAATAGAATTAAATGTGACTATTTGCAATGCTTATATATGAATGAAAAAATTAGTGCCATTCTTATTCCTCAGTAATTCATTCATGTCCTCATTTAGCAATTATTCCTGGACCACTTGTTATTATTGGCCGTGCAGTGATCCTGGCCCCAAGAATATAACACTGAGCAAGACTAGAGCTGTGTGTCCAATCTGATCTCTATGAAGCCATTGCATACATGAAACTTGGCCAATGAGATCAAGGAACTGAATTTTTAATTTTATTTTAATATAATTTATTTAAATTTAAATAACCATGTATGTGGCTATCTGACAGCACAGATATAGAATATTTAGATCATTGCAAACAGTTATTTTGATAGAACAGACCAAATCTTTGTTTTCTTGTAGTTTATGTTTGAGTGTGGAGTTGAAACCTTTTCTCTGTAAAGAGCCAGACAGTAAACATTTTAGACCTTATAGACCAAACACTTTCTATTTCAACCCTTCAGCTTTGTCATTGTTGCTGAAAACTAACATAGACATTCACAAATAAATGAGACTTCTTTATTCTTTTCTTCCTTCTATTTATTTGTAATAAAACTGTATTGGCAAGAAGAGATGAGTAGTCATGTTTGGCTTCTGGGATGAAGTTTGCTCACCCGAGTTCTAGTGAATGATTTTTAATTCATTTATCTTCTGGTTGTTGCTAGATTGTCTCCATTTTTGCAATGATCTTCATTGTGTAGGGTTTCAGCCTCGTATTAGTTTGCTGGGCTTGCCATAATAATATATCAGGTGGTACTTAAGACTGGGTGACAACCATCTTAAATAGCACCAATAGAAATTTATTTTCTCACAGTTTTAAAGTCCAAGAGGCAGGCTGGGTTTTTTTCAGGGGACTCTCTTGTGGCTTGCTGATAGTCACCTTCTTACAGTGTGTTCATCTGGTCATGCTTCCAGGCCACTTCGTCACTGGGGTCCTCCAGGTGTCCAAATTTTCTTTTCCTATAAAGATACCAATCAGATCAAATTAGGGACCACCCTAATGCCTTCATTTTAACTTAATCACCTCTTTAAAGGCTTATTTTTTAAAGATGGTTACCTTTTGAAGTACCTGCTGTTGGGGCTTTAACATATGAATGGGAGGGGGGGAAATTCCACCCATAATAAGTCTCAAGTTTAAACATATTGCTTTCCAAACTTTTGCAAAACATGGGACCACTTGAAAGCTTAACAAATATATTTTTATATTCTTTTAAAAAAGATTATTGAATAAATTTGAAGTATGGCCTGGGAATTGAGATTTTAAAAATTCTCTGGATAAGAAAGATAAGGAGGTTGGAAACTATTGTTTATCATGTCTCCAAAGAAATACATAATAAGAAATCCAGACAGACATAGGTAATGTACCATATGAGCTTCTTCCAAGGCATAGTGTTTCATCTGTATGACCAATTCTGAAAATTAATTCAGTTTAAACTACTTTTTCTCATTTTTTTCCCTACATGAGGTACAGTAGGGAGAGGACTAACTCTCAGGGATGGTGCCAGTACTCCAGGATGAAGCAGGTTTGCTTTGCTGGTTTCCTGCCAGTGACGTTGCTCACATGCACGCTCATGGTGCTGGCTCAGATACGGGCACATAATCTATATAATTCTAAAAAAATAATCTTTATAACCTTCCCTGCATTTATGGAAAGTTCTTTTTCTTTATACCTTTTTAAAAACACTTTTTGGTATCTCACCTACATCCCCAGGTAGATACTCATTACCTCTCTTTATTATTATTATTTATCCTCCAGGATAGTAGTTTTCTCTGTTTATTTTGCCCAACAAATTAAAGACATCATCTGCCACTCTTTATCTCCCAGCTCAGTGGAGAAGTGATCTACAATTGCTGTCTCTCACTCAACCTATGTGTGGACACACAATTCAGTCTAATTGTACTCTGGGCAGACACCAGAAACTGACCATGTGGCTTGGGAAATGCTTGCCTTTGGGGAAGAGAAGTGTCTCTTAAGGGTAGAAATTGCTTGAGTTGTGGTACCTCGGCCCTGCAGAAGCTTTTTAACTTGATCATGTCCCATTTATTTATTTTTGGTGTTGCTGCAATTGGCATGGGGGTTTTCTTCCTAAAAGCTTTTCCCAAGGCAGTTTTGCCAAGCATTTTCCCCAAACATTCTTCTAGAATTGTTATTGGTTTGTGTGTTTAATTTCAAACTTTTATCCAGTGAGAGAATGGGAGAAGATATTTACATACTGTGAATCTGACAAAGGGCTGACAACTAGAATCTACAGAGAACTTAAATTAATCATCAAGAAAAGAGCAAACAATCCCATTTATAAGTAGGCAAGAGACTTGAACAGAAACTCCTCTGACAATGACAGATGAATGGCCAAGAAACACATGAAAAAATGCTCATCATCCCTTGTCATCAGAGAAATGCAAATCAAAACCTCTTTGAGATATCGCCTAACTCTGGTGAGATTAGCCCACATCACAAAATCCCAAATCTGCAGATGCTAGCATGGATGTGGAAAGAAGGGAACACTTTTGCACTCCTGGTGGGATTGCAAACTAAGACAACCTCTGTGGAAAGAAGTATGAAGCATTCTCAAAGAACTAAAAGGCGACTTTTCATTTGATCCCACAATCCCATTAATAGATATCACTCAGAAAAACAAAAATCATTTTACCACAAGGATGTTTACACCAAATTGTTTATGGCAGCTCAATTCACAATTGCCAAGACATGGAAGCAACCCAAAGGCCCATCAACTCATGAATGAATTAATAAATTATGGTATATGTATACCATAAAGTACTATTCAACCATAGAAAAGATGGCAACTTTACATCTTTTGTATTTACTTGGATGAAGCTGAAACATTCTTCTTGGTAAAGTATCTCAAGAATGGAAAAAATATGCCTAGGATTAGTGAGTAGGCCTACTTCCTACTTAACTTTGTCTAACAGATGAAAAGAAAACTGGTGGAAAAAACCATCTGTTGCTAAACCGAGTGACCATTTTTGAAGGGTATAAGTAAGGTATATATAGCCATAAAGTTAAAAAAAAAGTTTCCAATGTACTCATTACTTATATGAAACCAATATGTAAACAACCACACAAACACAAGGAAAAAAAAACACAAGGTGTAGTCTAGCAAGGGGGAGGGGAGAGGTGGAAGAGGGGAGGGGTGAGGAGGGAGGGTGATTGGCAAGATATCATCTAATGTGAACAATGTGAGGGTAGTCAGCACACCATTGGGTGAAGGACTCAACTACAACTTGAACTTTACTTGAGAAATGAAAACGATGTTACCTATTAGTACCTCATATTAATCTGAAATAAAAAAACAAAAAAGAGCGGAAATTGATGGTCATTGCACTGATGGGATTTTGACCTGTAATAGGGCAAATGTAGCTTTTTGTTAAATTCAACTTGTTATTTGGGAATAATTGTAGAGTCACAAACTGGTGGGAAATACTACAGAGAAATCCCATATACCCTTCATCCAGTTTCACCAGTAGTAACATCTTGCAAAACCATAATGCAATGGCACAACTGAGATATTGACACAATGATGAGATGCAAGATTTCTATCACACAGGGATCCTTCCTGCTGTCTGTTCGTAGCCACCCTCATCTTCCTCCCATCTGTGCCTTCCTTACCTATAGCAACCATTGACTTGTTCTTCATTGATATAATTTTTATTATTTTAAGAATATTACTTAAATGCAATGATACAGCATATAACTTAGAACTGGCTTTTTTTTTTTTCCAACTCAGCATGATCCCCTAGGTTCATTCAGGTTGTTTGTATATTAGTGTTTTATTTTCTTTTGTTTGTGAATAGCATTCCATGATATCCCATAGCTGATTTAGTTATCATTCACCCATTGAGGAACAACTGGATTGTTTCCAGTTTGGGGCTATTACAAATAAGCCTCTATAAACATGTGCATACAGAGTTAGTGTGAACATAACATTTTCATTTCTCTGGGGCAAATACCTAAATGTGCAATTGCTGGATCATAAAATAGTTGCATGATAGATTTTTTAAGAAACTGCTAAGAGTGGCTGCACATTTTATATTCTCACCAGCAAGGTATGAGTAATGTAGTTGCCCATATCCTTCCAAAGATTTGGTATTGTAGGTATGTTTTACTTTAGCTGTTCTGATACGTTTGTAGTGATATCTCATTGTGTTTTTAATTAGCATTTCCCTGATAGATAATTATATTGAATATCTTTTCAAATGCTTACTTGCAATCTGTATATCCTCTTCAGTGAATTATTTCTTCATTCTTCATTCCTTTGACTATTTCCTAATGGAATTGTTCAGTTTCTTTTGCTTTGAGTTTTCAGAGTTCTTACATATAAATTATAGACAGTATGGTCATTTGTGTATGCATTTTATGAACATTTTTTCCCACTCTGCAGCTTGTCTTTTGATCCTTTAAACCACATCTTAAGAGAGCAAATATAAAGGCAGAGGAACACTTCTTTAGCTTTATAAAGAACATCTACAAAAACATGACAGCTAGCAATATGCAGTGAAACCAATGCCTATAGATTTCTCTTTCAGGAGTTTTAAAATTAGAACTTCAATTTCCTTAAGGTATTGGGCCATTTAAGTTACTTATTTCATAGGGGATAAGTTGTGGTTGCTTTTGTTTCCTAAAAAGTGATCCATTTCTTCTAAAATTTCAAATTTATATGGGTGGAGCATCCTTTTGATATCCGGACAGTTGTAGTTATATTCTCCCCCTCTCCAACATCGGTAACATGTGTGTTCTCTCTCTTTTTTCCTTTGTATGTATGTCTGTTTAGAGCAATGATTTTCAACTACTATGCTGCTGTACAATGGTATGCCATAAAAGGATCTTAGGTGTGCCATGAAAAATTTTAAAGATAATTGATTAAATTATTTCTGAAAGAAATTCAAAACATGGTAAGTATGTTCCTCTTTTTCACTCTTTCTCATGATCAACATAATTTAAGCACGTTGCGGAAGGTTAACTATTGGTTCAAGTGTGCCATGAGATAAAAAGTGTTGAAAAATACTAGTGTAGAGGATTGGCAATTTTACTGACTTTTTCAAGCTCTTTGTTTCATTGTTTTTTTGCTATTGTTTTTGTTTTAATTTTATTGATTTCTTATCCTTTGTTATTTTCTCTATTCTAATAATGTATACTTTTTTCTATGCTCTTCTTTTTTCTTGGTATTTTAAGTTTTAATATGTTTTTCATTTTCACTCATTTGAATATAACATATCTATCTATGTATGTATGTATGCGCTTTGCTACTTCTTCACTGACTGTGGATTATTAAAAAGCACCAGGGCTAAGGGACACAGGGTAGAATGCTATAAACAGTCTTTGTGTCTTCCTCAAATTCATATGATGAAATCTTAACACTTAAGATGAAGAATATTAGACCCCACCTCCTAAATACCACTTAAATTTGGGGTTAAGGGCACTAAGGCATGAATGGGACTAGTGCCTTTGTGAAAAAACTCCAGAGATCACCCTTCCCCCTTCTACCTGTGAGCACACAGTGAAAAGGCTGCTGTCTGTGAACCAGAAAGGGAGCCCTCACCAGACACTGAATCCGCTGGAGATTTGACCTTGGACTTCTCAGACTCTAGAAAATCAGAGAAATAAATTTCTGTTGTTTATAAGCCACCCACTCTATATGTTATGTTGTCACAGCCTTAAAGGGCTAAGACAACAAAAAGCTTTTATAATGACTTCCCTAAGACAGGGGTGGGACACATTTTCATGTTGGAGGGATGTATCAATTTAACTGTAATCCGATTAAGCTGCATTCAAGAAATTTAAATTAGTATGCTTAAGAAATTACATTAATTAAAAAATATAATGACTATATTTAATAATTTCAAAAATTAAACCTATTTGTTAATATTAAGGTTAACTCACCTTTTAATGATTTTGTTTTGTCTTTTTTGTTGAAAATATTTGAATATTCTGTTATAGCAAGGAGGTCTACAGTTTCAGCTGATCCTTTTGATGAGTTATCAGTCATTTGTGACTTTAGTAGCATTTTGATTTGGTTTACGTGGGAAAATGTAGATTCACAGCAATTAGTGCTTGAAAAGGAAAAAAGTATTTTTCTAACATGTTGCTGATGGCATGGGTATTCTACTCCATTTTTCCTTATTTAATTGGATCTTTCTTAGAATCAAATAATAACTTTATAATGTCATCTACCGAGAGCTCATTCAATTCCATCTGTAGTTTTTTGGATGCCTTGGTGATATCAGCTAGTTGTGGCTGAAATTCTAATTTGAGTGTGATGTCATGATTCTCAAAATCAGTGAAACTTTCATTGTATTTTCCAATTAATGCTTCTATAATAACTGTATATTCTACAAATGATTCACATCTAATCATCTTAATATCAATGATCTTTGCTAATGGCAAAAATGTTCATTCAGAATTTCCTTTTGAAAACGAAGTGTTTAGAATAAGGAGAGCTTTTCTAGAAATGCTTGAATTTTTTGCCACACATCGTATAGACTTAGTTGCACCTTGCCATGAAATCTTAAAGTTGTTTTGATTTGACATGATACCACGCAGAAATATTGCATTCTTAAAGAAATCTTCTTTCAATAATTCACTTTGCTGATTCTGTTCTTCATAAAATTTAACTATGTGTTAAACTGTGTGTTCTTGTAGAGATAAAATTTTGACTAACACCTGGGATAGGTGATAGCTAATGCACGTTAGAATGATATGGGAAAATCACTGAATGCCTCATAGCTCAACTTCAGCATGTTATGAAAATGACAATGCCATGTTGAATTTGTATGAACAGAGTTAACAATACTAACAACTTGTTGCAAAGTGTCACTTAAAATAGTAGCGTTAGCACAGAGATTTTGCTGATGCAAGATATAATGAAAAGAAGTGAGAGCCTCTGGATGCATTAATCCTTTTTTTCAATCTGTGCAATGAACCTTTCATGTTTTCCTGTTGTGGGAGGTGCACTGTCTACACATCCGTCACCAAGTTCACCACATTTAGTCCAACTTCACAACTTGCATCTTGAAAGTTGTTGAAAATATCTATTTCCTGTGTTATGTTTGCAAGAGTGCCCAAAGCAAGTAGTTCTTTGTAGCAAAGGCAATCTTCTGGTATGATCCAAATGAAGTATAAATCCTGCACTGTATCAATAGCATCAGCTGATTCATCTGAAACAATAGAATAATATGTATTTTCCTTTTGAAGTACTGCATGAAGTTGTCCTATTAAATGGAAAGCTAATTCAAGGCTGCCGATCAGTCGTTCTTGAACAAGGCAATTGTTTGTACTTTGAAACTGTATTGGGGTCTAAGCATCCTGAAACTGTGACAACGCATTCATGCTTTCATAATTTCCAGATCTCTGAATGATTTCCGTTTCTCAGAGTATATAAGCTACTTTTTAAGGTGCTCCATAGAATTCCAGGTCTTATGGCTGCTTAAAAGGATCTCCTTGGCTTTTGCTTTTATCTTTTAATTTCTGCAACAATCTTTTAGGCATCTGCTTCTAATTTGAAATATTTGTGGTCCTTATGTGAGTTATAATGCTAATGTGCTCTGAATTTCTTTAATGTTGACATGCACTATCACAAAGCAAGCAAATTATCTATCTTTAGCAGAAACAAGGTAATATTACACTTCCAAATTTTCATTTAAAAAATCTGCTTTCTTCCTTCACCATTCTCTTGCTCTTCTTTAAAATGATGGACTGTTAAACAGACAGAATTAAAAAATACTGTCAAGCTGTGCAACTATTCACAAATTCCACTTCAGAAACACAGCTGATTATAGGCTGGTGTGCTTGATCCCCCTAAGCTCTTGCCAAGCGGCCTCGTGCAGCAGCATCACTGGTTAAACCAGGGAAGTTAGAACTAAATCATGAGTGTAGCAGCCATCAATTTAGCCCTGAATAACTAATGTCTAACTGCTTCATTTGATCTGGGGGGATTATTTTGTTGAGATTTACTTTATTCTTTGTATTTTAAATACATTCATTTCCTGTGGCTCAGCGAGTAGGGTGCCGGCCCCATATACCGAAGGTGGCGGGTTCAAACCTGGCCTCGACTGAACTGCAAAACAGAAAAATAGCCGGGCGTTGTGGCGGGTGCCTGTAGTCCCAGCTACTCGGGAGGCTGAGGCAAGAGAATCACCTAAGCCCAGGAGTTGAAGGTTGCTGTGAGCTCTCGGCCACGGCACTCTACCAAGGACGATAAAGTGAGACTCTGTCTTTACAAAAAGAATAAAATAAAATAAAAATAAAAAAGATAAACACAAATGTATTAATAAAAATAAAAGAATTTGTTCTGTAAAATTGGATTCAGTCAAATGACCATACTTAAGGACCTAGTAGGCCACATGTAGCCTTAAGGCCACAAGTTCCCCACCCCTGTGCTAAGAATAAAGTAATGTGTGCGTATATAATACACAAATGTTTCATCAGTCTACTGGTATCACATTACCAGTTCAAGTGACCTATGGAAACTTTACCCTATCCCTCTGTGTCTCCTTATTTATAATATAATTTCTATGAACATTTTCTTCACATACATTTATAACCACTTCATGTAGTGCTGTAATTTTTGCTTCAGTTACCAAATTGAATTTAGAAAACTCAAGAAAAGAAATATTTTCAAAGAAAGAAATTATGTGCGTGCATATATGCCGATATTACACAGACACACAAAACTGTGTGACTAAATGTGAGGGGTTCGTTGTTATTCAGAACTTTGACAGACATTAAGCAAATATGTGTTATTCGCAAAAGGACTATTTACAGGCATTAAAAAATCTTTTAGGAAACAATCTGAGAGACTGGCAATAAATCAAAGGAAGACTTGTGAAATCCTCGCAGAGCATTTAAAGCTTCTCATCTAGGTTGTGATTTATCACTGTAGGAACTTGGTGGCATGATTTGTTTGTGTTTCACATTATTAATTGTTTTATGCATTTGTTCTTGGGCTTGGTTGTGCTGTCCCTAATAACAATTTCCTTGGAGAAAAAGCCTCCTCACATAAAAAGAAAATGCCACGTAGAAACACTAACCCAAAACACATGGCGTGTCTTTACACATCTCATGAAGCAGCGCTTGGCCATCGCACAAAAATACCTCAGTTGACAAAATCTGCTTTGTTTGTCCCAAGGAACAAACAATGAACTCAGTATAGACAAGGATTCTTAACAACAGTAATTTTACATTGTGGGAGGGACTAGTCTTTTTATTTGTAGGGACCTGTCCTATGCATAGTAGGGCAAGTGATAGTCTTGACCTCTACAGAAGCCAAGAGTACCCCTACCTTGCCCCATTCCAGTGACAACAAGCAAAAATCTCTACACACATTTCTAAGGGACTCCTGGGGACAATATTGCCCCTGAGTGGGAGCTGCTAATGTAAAGATGAGGTATTTGAAGCTAGTTCTCTCTTATCCTGGTTCTATGCTTTGAGGCTTGTTTCTTTCATTTGAGTGACAAACAGGGTGACTCCCTATCTTTTCCCTGTCTGTCAACTTATAAACACAGAGAAATCATTTACTCTTCCATTTTTGCATCTTCTTGTATGATTCCTGCTGTGTTGGTATATGTTTGTCCCCAACAGGCCAGCTTGGTCATTCCTTGAGGAGTCATCTTCCTTCACAAGGCACCCACAGAGTTGCCCACAGTTAGAAGGTAATTCATGCTATAGAAAAATATGGGTGTAGAAAGGTCTTCAACTGTTGATCCCTGGGGACAGACATCACAGGCAGGTCTCAATGGGCAGGTGTGACATCACCCCAAAACACAGAGTTTCAAGATGGGTCAGTTTTAAATTTTCATTTAATTATATGGCGTTTCTAACATTAAGTAACAGACAAAAGGAAATGGGAGATGTAGTTTCCCAGTTCATAATTTTTAGCTACATATTTCTCAAAAATGATTTCTCTGAACACTGATTTCAATATATGTTCATAGAGTAAGGCCTGAAATACAAAAAGGGTTGTAGTTCAAGATCAGATGGGTTTTGGAACATACAAAGTTAAGCACGACTCTTGCTCAGAACTTTTTACATCCTTTATTTTTCTGTAGGATGAATTGCCTTCTGACATCAATTATATCTTATGTATTCACTATGTCTGTTGCCTGCCTCACCTACTGTTGTTAGAATGTAAATTCTGCAGGATGAGCATCTTTGTTTTATTCAAAGATGAATTATAGGAACTTAGAAGCATCCCTAGGTCATAGCCTGAGCACCTCCTGGGTTTGCTGAATGAATATATAAATGAGTGAGTGAATGAATGATTTGCCAGCCTGGAAGTAGATGGTGACACTTAGTTTTCCTAGAAGCTACTTTTCTGCTATTCTCCTTGATATATTTAATAAAGTGACAGACAATACTTACAGAGTATCTTTCCAGTGATAACTTCCAAACTATAAGACTATTACTACACAGAAAGTGATTGCAATTTGAGACAACCACCTCAACTGGACTCTTGCTTCAGTGATATTATAAGAATGAAGTTCTTGAACTAAATTGTACATTCATGCAGATCATTCTGTACAAATTCAGTCACCTGTTACATATCAGCAAAGTGAATTCTGTGAGGGTCACTAAAGTAAATGGCCTTCAGGTTTCATGCCACACAAGGCAAGCTCTACGAATGGTTGATGGTGCCTTGGTGAGCAAACAGGCAGCATGAGACCAGATTTTTACTTACTCATAAGCAACAAAAAAAGCCAGCCATATGGTGCTATTTCAGGGATGTCGGGAAAAACTTGATCTGTGCTCCCAAATGTCTTTCCCACCTCCTTGGTGCTGGCTTTACAAGGAGACAAAAAAGGCAAAAAAGTTTTCTTTCTATAAATACATGTATTGCTTAAAATGTGAATTCTTTCAGAATTGGTTGGACCCTGTTTCAAATTTCTGTTAAGACATAAATGATAACAGCTTTTTTCTTCTTTTCCTGAGAGGTTTTAATGTGAAAATAGCGATGCAGAGACACAGTAGACTTGAGATGGCAGAAGTTGAGAGTGGCCAAAGTGCTTAATTCAAAGAAGGAAATGAGTGCACTCTGAAGCATCTCTCTGCTTTGCAGTATTGGAGAATCAATGCCTTACCTCTAGGTGTAAGGAAGGGGGATTTACCATGGAAAGTCTTTTTCTGGTCATTCATAAAGCTGGTTGATAGAATAGAATATTTTGATCTTGTATTTTTAGTGGGTAAGTCCTCCTGAAAAGTAAGCATATTTCCCAAAGTACATTGCACTTAGAATAAGACTGAATTCTGTCTATTGCAGTATCTCTAGCAGGGTAAAATGCCATCAGTTCCTACATTAGCCAGCTAACTGTGCAGCCTTAAGGAAGAAGTTTCTTGTGTCTGAAACTTTTACTGTCTCCATCTATTAATCAGTGAGATCAGTTGTTCTCTAATTGGCTTTCCATTTCTGGGACACTAAGACCTCCTTATTTTTTTTTCAGTTCGTAAGTAAAGCATGTAAGACCTGACCAGACCTCTTGAACAGCTGTGGTGGCAAGACTTCTGTTTAAATGTAATATGAATGTTCGACATCAGAATTTGTGCTGTGTTCTTCTGCAACAATTATCCTTCTGGGTTTTGGATTCCCTTTTATGAGATGAAGGTGTTAGATGATAGTTTCTAATGTTTTCTTTCAGATTAAGTTCTATGTTTTTATAGTTCTGATACCAACATCAGATTTTACAGTTAAGACAATATGTGTAGTAATTTTGTACAATGCATTAACAGGGAAATTATTAATTAACATGCTCTTTCATTTGGAAACTGGGGCAGCTACCTGAGAAGCAACTGTTCTAATCCTTGGTTACCTACTCAAAAAGGTAGAAAAATATCTACAACGATTGAAAATTTAAAATCAACAGGAGCATATACAAAAGAGAAGCTGGCTGAAGAGTTGTTTTTATAATTCGAAGTCACATTGTACCTAAGTATGTAAGAATTTTTTTCAGCTGAAAATGTAGGCAGATCTACCAAAAGATATTTGACTTGAACAAATTTTCCAAATCATTTTATTGAAGTATAATAAATTAAAGGTAGACATCTATGTATATGTTATTTATTTGAGAATTCTCACAAATAATTTTAGAATTTATTTTGTTCTACAATAACTTGAAAACATACTCCTTCCCCCCCTTCTACTTTCACTAGAATTTTGGGGTTACCATTAAACAAAGACAGCGCTGTCACTGGATTTCCCAGCATTTAAATGTGAATTCCTGTGGATTCTGCTTGTAAAGGTTACATTTCAATTCTGTCATGTTCAACCTCAATTTATTAACTAGCAAATTCCTTTCTGTTAGCCAGGCTCTGGATGGCCAAATCCTTTATCCTTTATTTTATTATTTCCATCCTTTTTTTTTTTTTTTTTCCGGTTGTTCATCTGCCTACTGTAGGAGAAATATCCTCCGGTCAGCAGATTTTCTTAGACTCTGTGAAGAGAGGGTTGATGTGTTTGCTGGCCATGACAGGGGTGGGCTGCGTATGTGTTGGGGGGAGTCTGTCAAAATAGGAAGCCACCTTGTCACCTTGTCTGAAAAACCTAAATCCAAGGACACTGAAATGTATGAAACAGCAATACCTGGTTTTCAGAGCAGGTATAAAAATGAAATAAAAGATATTTTATGAGAACCTTAGAACATATGATTTCCTGCCGATGTGCCTCTAATTGCAGTGTTGTGTAGCACAGCACGATGGAAAACTTGACTGCTCTGTGTTCCTCCAAGTCCCATCTGCATCTGCTCGCTGGATGAATGTACGGGCAGCGGTCAAACATCGGACAGATCTTGGCTGGTTCAAGCTTTGCTGAAGGTCTTTTGTGGCAAAGTGCTTTGTTGTTTATTTAGAGGTGTTCTTCAGTTTTCCTCAAAGGATACTTTGAGAGAAAAGCAGAAAAGGGGAAGTGTGTCATTTAAAAATTAACTCATATCTGGTAAGTTCTACATCGAATGCCAGAAAAGTCACAGAGATAATGAAACTGTCTGCTTGCAGGTATGAACAGGTGACTGAGGGTGGTGGGAGACATCCATCATGGAATCCAATGTTATGATGGTGTTTTTCAAACATGTGTAATTTGTTTTATATATAAACATATATATGTGTGTATGTAAATATATATATGTATATGTATAAAACAAGCTAATAAGCATTTCTTTAAACTAAAAAAAAGCATAAGTGATTTGATAGAATAGAGATTGAGGTGGCCTCTAAAGTTCTCATGAACTTTAATAATATAAAAATATCATCTACAAAAGAGACACTCATTTTCAGGCTATTGTTCTTAAACACTGAGTTTTCTCCTCTAGTTATTCCTAAAGGTTAGCTGATCTCAGATGGTTTTACATCATCTTTGAGCAAACAGAGAGGCCGGGGCACTTGTCAAATTCACAATAGTTATGTGCAAACTGGGCACTCATACTAGATTTGGGGTATTTTTCCTTAGTCTGAAGTCACTCAGAGAGTCTTTTTTTCTTTGCAAAGTGACTACTTTTTTGCTCACACTCATAATGTGTTAAAAGTTGTGTTGCTTTATGATACAAACCCCAGTTTCACATGTTCTCTGCTTTAGCCAATACAACACTCTGAGAAACCCTGCTTATTAAGTGCAATTCATAAAGTTGCTAATTTTTATTATTTCATGGTGTCTATTAATGTAAAACACTTCAAATATTTAAAGGAAGTAAATGGGAATCAATCAATCAATTAATTAATATTGTCTATTAAATAGGAATAACATAGTCATGGTTTGGACCCAGGGTCTTTGGGGCTGAATTCAGCTGCTCTGGCTTTTGAAGAAATCAAAATCAGTCCCTCTCAAGAGTTTTCATTCCATGGCTCATTATGCTCCATATTAATAGCAGAGTAAACTTTTTATTTTACATTTAAAAATAAATATCTTAATCACTGCTGAGATAGCAAAGGGGGGAAGCTGCCTGGCTCACTTCTTGGACATAGAAAGAGAACGGGCATCTTTGCAAGGTGCACGCATTTGTGGATTCCTGCACTCATTCAACATGAATTAAATGTAGCCCATTTTCAAAAGAGTGTTATCTGTATGAGGACTCAGAGATAAGAAGAAATACTGTTTCAGCTCTTTGTTGTCTAACAATACTAACGTTAATAGTAATAAGCTGTGGGCTTTGTCCACATGTGTGGCATACAGATGGTAGTTAAAGCTTTGTGGTAGATGAGGTCGTCTAGGTAAATTATGTAAAATGAGAAGAAAAAAGGTCTGGAAGTCAAACTCTGGTAAATAGCAACATTTAAATTTTCAGTGAAGGAATAAGAGAAAAAAAATCTGAAAAGTAGAAGGAATCAGAATCTAATAGTGTCATGAGCATTAAAGTAGTTGCCTGTATTGTTTGACAGGGCTGCCGTGGCAAGTATTATAAACTGAGTGTATGAAGCATGAGGAATGCATTCTGTCATAGCTTTGAGGCCACAAGTACAAAATCAAGGTGTTGGCAGGGCCACGCTCTCTTTGAAGCCTCTAAGGCAGAGTCCTCCTTGCCTGTTCCAGCTTCTGGTGGCTGCATAATGAAAGCCTCTGCCTCCTCCTTTATACAGCGTCTGCCCACTGTGTCTGTACTTTCACATCGTTTTCTCCAGGGCATCTTTGTTTGCTTCCGGTTTTTTTTGTTGTTGTTGTTCTTTTAAGGACATCAGTCCTATTGTCTTAAGACCCACCCTAATGACCTCTTCTTAACTTGATTACACCTGCAAAGGCACATTTTCCAAATAACGTCATATACACAGGTCCTAGGGATGTGGACTTCAACGTGTTTATTGAAAGGGACATAATTCAATTCATAACAGTGAGGGTTTCAGGAAGGAAGGCAGGTCAAGCATAAGAAACGAATCAGAGAGCAAGGAAGTTCGAGTCTCTTTATTGCTTCCTATCAGACTTCATTTCTGGGTAGCAATCGGTCTTTTGATATCGTGACGCCAAAGTAGCACTCTGACAAGTTAATATAGTAGAACTTCTGTAATTTGACCAGCCTAGGGACTATAACAAACTGGTCAGCATACAGAGATAGTCAACAGAAGGAACTAGGCCTCCTGTACTGATACATGTGTGTGGTGGATGTCCGGTCTATGAGAATTAGGTCAATGTAAGAAGGTGGTCAATGTAGGGAGGTGGTCAGCTATGGAGGTTCTACTGTATTTGTAAGAGAAAGGTCTTTAGCAAGATCTGCCCTCTTGCTGCTGTGGATGTTGGGGTGCTCTGTATCTGTGTAGAGTCTCCAGCATAAAGACCGAGTGTCCAGTTAGATAGGAATTCTAGATAAAAAACAAATAGCTTTTGTATAAACATGTCATTTGATACTTGAGACATATTTATATTAAGAAATTTTCCATTGTTTAGCTGAAATGTAATGGCTTGTTCTGTTATTTTTATTTCCTAATTTGGCAACCTAATATCTGAGTGAGTCTGGTTGATAGACCAAGGAGAAGAGGGGAATGAGGGAGAGAGAATGAGAAATGTTAAGTGTTCTGGGAACAATAGGAAGGGATGAAATCTAGAGCCCATGTGGGGGAATAAGCTTGAAATAAGAGAAGAGACAATTCTTTCACTAAGACAGGAAGAAAAGATGTGGGTAAATACATATATCCAACTTTGGGAATAGGAATTTCAAAGAATGAATTCATAATCATCTCTGTTTGTATTTGAATTAGGAGGGAAAACCATCTTCAGGGACTGAAGGGGCAGGAGTAGAACTGGGAAGGAGGCACTTGGAGAGATTGGTGAGCACTTGGAACAGCCAGTGAGGAGGTGGCATCATAGGCCTGAGGAGCTGGTTTGTGGCCTAGAGGAGTGCCCTGGGCCTCCCTGCTCCCCAGTAAAAGTAGCAGGAAGTAGCCCCATTTCTCAGGGAAGATGCAGAGGAAATTGTTTAATTTTACCTTGTAGGGCAAGGAGAATTGTCAAGCCTTCAGGTCTTCAAGTCTAGAAGAGGAATTTGTGAGATTAGAAAGAAGAAAGAAAGAAAATTTAAAAAAGGGATACACCTCTTTCTATCAATCTCCTTCTCCTCCCTCTCCTATTTTCCTCTTTCCCTCGCCCTTCTCTTCCACCCTCTTCCTCGTTCCCTTCTCTTTCCCACCCTCTTCCTCTCCCTCCTTCCTTCCCTCTCCCTCCTCTCTCCCACCTTCCTTTCTCTCCCTCCTCTCCCCCTCCTTCTTTCCTCTCTCCCCTCTCTCCCTCCTCTCTCCCTCCTTCTTTCCCTCTCCCTCCTCTCCCCCTCCTTCCTTCCCTCTCCCTCCTCTCTCCCTCCTTCCTTCCCTCTCCCTCCTCTCTCCCACCTTCCTTTCTCTCCCTCCTCTCCCCCTCCTTCTTTCCTCTCTCCCCTCTCCCCCTCCTTCCTTCCCTCTCCTTCTCTCTCTCCCCCCTCTTTCCCTGTTTCCTTCCTCTCCCTTCTTCCTTCCTTCCTTTCCCTTCCTCACTCCCTTCCTTTTCTCTCTTTTGCTCTGCCTTCTCTTTCCTTTCCTCTTTCTCTCATTCTTCCTTTCCCTTGCCCATTCCCCCCTCCCTCTCCCTGTCTCTCTCTTTCTCTCCCTTTCTCCCCCCATCCCTATCTCTCCCCTCCCAAGCATTTCCTTGCTTTAGTTGACTTGTTAGGCAAACTCATATGTCACTGTGGCCTGTGATGAGATGCCAACACAAGGCTTCGGCCCCTTCTCTCTCTCTTGGCTGGGCTCCCAGTCTTCACCTCAATTGGGCAGTTTCTGGAGGTTATCTTTCCTTTTGGACAGGAGCCTCTGTCAGAAGCTGCTTCCAGTCGGCCGTCTTGCCCCCCCCCTTTTCAAATTTTAAAGTGCATTTGCTAAAGAATAGTTTACATGATAGAAAATGCATGCTGTTTATAAAGTTCTGATTATTTCAGTTCATCATAACATTATGTAAAAACGATAGATGCTACCATAATTCATCAACAGTGACCAACTAAGTATTCAAACTCGGAGACTCAAGAAGGACAGAACTACTTGGAATATAAGTAATTGTTTTTTAATTCTTTCATGCGTGCAGCCAGTTAGGGCCATAATACATATATAGGTACCGAGGGTCTTAATATGGCTTCCAGGTGCCAAACTGACCTTTTCAATTCAGATAAGTCAACCAGAATTTCTTGTTAAACAGTAATAAAAAATGACTCCATCATATTTTTCTCTATACAGTTGATCCTTGAACAATTCAGGAGGAAGGGGCACTGACTTCCCAAACAGTCAAAAATCTGCATATAAGTTTTGACACCTCCTAAAGCCTAACCACTCATAGCCTAACGTTGGCCAGAAGCCTTATCAATAACGTAAGTTGTTGATTAACACATATTTGTGGTGTTGCATAATATTATGTACTGTATTCTTGTAATAAAGTAAGCTACAGAAAAGAAAATGTTAAGAAAATCATAAGGAGTAGAAAATATACTTACTGTTCATAAGGGCAAGTGGCTCATTCTAAAGGTCCTCACTTGAAGCAGGCTGAGGAAAAAGAGAAATGGGGCTGGTTTTTTGTCTCCGAGGTAGCCAAGGTGGAAGAAAAATCCAAGAGGACCTGCAATGTTCAAACCCATATAGTTCAAGGGGCCACTGCCTACATTTTTGCATAAATTATTTGGTACTTAGGATAACACTGAAAAGAAAGTTTCATATAATTTCTCATTTTACAGGAGAAAAATCTGTCACTCAGTGTCCAAAGCTGAGGTTGTAGTGAGGTCATGATGGAGCCATCCCTCAGTCACACACGAAACCCGAAGTAACCATTATATTATCTGTTGTCCTCTGAGGAATACAGGCAATCAAAGTCGGACACTTTGATGCAACCCAGATATAGTGGTCAAGACAAGTTCAACTAACACAAGCCATAGATACTGACTGAGTGTGTACTATGTGCTGGGCGTCCAGATATCACAATGGACAGAGCAGCACAAAATCCCTGCCTTGCTGCTTTTAATGGAAATGGGCAGGGTAAGGAGAGACAGGTAATAAGTAAAATAAAATAGATAACCTACATGGTATGTTTGATGATGATGAGTGTGAGAAGGAAACAACAGAGTGGGAGAATATGAGATGCAGGTCGGTGCTGCTGGTTTAAGTGGGTTAGTCAGACATCCCTGAAAATGTGGCAGTTTTGCGATAATCTGAAGCAAGAAAAGGAGATGGAAATGCAGGAAAACTCTAAAGAATGATTATGAACATAATGAGGATATAATTCTATGACAACTCCCTAGATGGTCTACTACAGCCAGTGTGGGAGAAGGGTGAGCCATGGTGGTGAAGGTCACAATAGATGAGTGGCTTCTGGGGAGGAGCCAAGCTTTGGGTTGACTCCCA
>CAUYRH010032288.1:0-24404 GCA_963574655.1 Perodicticus potto | reverse complement strand
CTCTTGCCTCCGCCTCCCAAGTAGCTGGGACTACAGGTACCCGCCACAACGCCCGGCCATTTTTTGGTTGCAGCCATCATTGTTGTTTGGTGGGCCCGGGCTGGATTCGAACCCGCCAGCTCAGGTGTACGTGGCTGGCGCCTTAGCCCATTGAGCCACAGGCGCCGAGCCTATTGATTTATTTTAGAGACAGAGTCTCACTCACCCTCGGTAGAGTGCTGTGGCATCACAGCTCATAGCAACCTCCAACTCCTGGGCTTAGGCGATTCTCTTGCCTCAGCCTCCCGAGTAGCTGGGACCACAGGCACCTAACACAATGCCTGGCTATTTTTTTGTTGCAGTTTGGCCGGGGCCGGGTTTGAACCCACCACTCTGGAAGGCCAATCCAGAAACTACTACATCCTTTTCCCTTCTCTTGACTCCTCTATTCTTGCCTTCTTTAGAGTCAACAACCCTAAGATCTTTTCATTCTTCCTGATATCCTAAATTTTATGTCTCCCCTCATCATCTCCGGGCTTGTCTCGAATTCTTGAGCTGAAGCAATCCAGCCACCTCCATAGTGCTAGGATTATAGGTATGAGCCACCACACCAGCCTATATTATTCTCTTAAAAAATAAACTCAATCAGCTCAGCGCCTGTGGCTCAATGGGCTAAGGCGCCAGCCACGTACACCTGAGCTGGCGGGTTCGAATCCAGCCCAGGCCTGCCAAACAACATTGACGGCTGCAACCAAAAAATGGCCGGGCATTGTGGCAGACGCCTGTAGCCCCAGCTACTTGGGAGGCGGAGGCAGGAGACTCACTTGAGCCCAAGATTAGAGGTTGCTGTGAGCTGTGATGTCATCGCACTCTAGCCAGGGTGATAGCTTGAGGCTCTGTCTCAAAAAATAAATAAATAAATAAACTCAATCATGTTGCTTCTGTACTTACAGATGATCCCAAATGTATTAAAATCATACAGCCTATTTTTTTATACTGAAATGTATTTATTTATTTTCTTTTTGCAGTTTTTGGCTGGGGTCAGTTTTGAACCCACCACCTCTGGTATATGGAATTGGCACCTTACTCCTTGAGCCACACGTGCCACGCAGGATTTTATATTTCAATCTTTAACATGAAAAGGTAGAGATACTATGTATTTTGGTCACTTTATTTTCTATATTATTCTCTTTTTTTAGTAGGATGAAGAAAAATTTGTCTCTCTGCTTATTCATAGTTCTCAGCATATGAATGGGATAACACCTTTGTCCCTGAATTTTTTTTTTCTAGTACAGCCAGTCATAATTTTGAAGTCTTCCCTTTATTCAATCCACAGAATATTTATTTTCCATTCTGGATAATTATAACTGATGACCAAAAAAACTCAATTATGCCTAGCAAAATTCTATTATCTCATTTCCCAAGGGGTACTTGTGAGTCCTGCCCCACCAGCAGCCAGGATACACAAGAACTCTGTTTTAAAGCAGTTCCACATGAATGCCTGTTTCTCCCTTGTGTTCTCCATGGCTGGGAATCACCTCTTTGAAAAACACAATGCCATGCTGAATGTGCATTTTTCATTAAAATGTGACCTGTTTCCAGGCTGGTTTCTGTGCTCCAATTCAACTAACCCTTTGGCCAAATTCACACCCACATATTTTGGACATTCTTCTGGCCTAAAACTGCACCCAGAGCATCTGTTCTGTACAAAGGATTAATGTGGAAAAAAATGTGTGTGCAGATCAGAAGCCAGACTGGCCACTGGACACCCGTTCCTGATGCTTGGTCAGCCCACAAAGTGTAGGAGACGGCCATGGGCCATGTGAAATATATGGCTTACTTTAAATCTGAGAGCATTTAAATTCCCAAATGGGTAGACAAGGGGAAAAAATAAAAACAAAAATCTTGAAAGCATTTCTTTTTTCCATTCTGTTTTGATTCTTTGTCATTTGATAATCTCTTGCAGTTTCTAATATTAAACTCTTTTTTTTTTTTTTTTTTTTTTGAGACAGAGCCTCAAGCTGTCACCCTGGATAGAGTGCTGTGGCATCACAGCTCACAGCAACCTCTAATTCCTGGACTCAAGCGAGTCTCCTGCCTCTGCCTCCCAAGTAGCTGGGACTACAGAAGCCCGCCACAACGCCCGGCCATTTTTTGGTTGCAGCCGTCATTGTTGTTTGGCGGGCCCAGACTGGATTCGAACCCGCCAGCTCAGGTGTACGTGGCTGGGGCTTTAGCCCGCTGAGCCACAGGCGCCGAGCCTCTAATATTAAACTCTTAAAGAAAGTCTTTTCCTTAGAATGTTCTGTTTTAATGAAGAATCTAAAAAATATTTGAGATTTTTTTATGAGTGGATAAAACAAGGAAAATACTATTTTTAAGCCCTAAAATTAAGGGTGACTGGAAGCTTATATACATTTTCATTTTTCCAAAACTCTCTTTTCCCCTTTTTCCTGCATCACTTCTAAATAGAAAACACACACACACAATTCAGCTTAAGGAAATTGTATTTTTAAACTGTAGGTGTAAGCCAGGCACAGTGGCTTAGACATGTATTGTAATCCTAGCAATCTGGAGGCTGAGGCAGGTGGATTGCCTGAGCTCAAGAGTTCGAGGCCAGCCTGAACAAGAATGAGACCCCATCTCCACTAAAAATAGAAAGAAAAAAAAAATTAGCTGGGTGTCATGGCAGGTGCCTTAAAGTCCCAGCTACTCTGGAGGCTGAGACAAGAGGATCACTTGAGCCTAGAGTTTGAGTTTGCTGTGAGCTATGATGATGCCACAGTACTCTACCCAGGGCAATAGTGTGAGACATTGTCTCAAAAATTAAAAATAGGGGAAATCTATTTGGTTCCCCCCATGTGCATGGTATTTGGAAATAAACCTTTCTCTTATTATGCTACTGTTTAAAAATTAAAAATTAAAAATAAATAAACAAACTGTAGGTAATGATAAAAATACATCTTGGTTTTTGTAATTAATGGCATGCATAAACAAGACACTAAAGACTAGTGACTGGACATCATTCTCTAATAAAATCTTCCATGTTAAGTTATATAAACACTCAGCCAAATTTTCATTTTGTGCATAGACAGTTATATGGTCATGAAGATTACTAAGGAAGCTTCTTCTAGTTTTGCCAAGGAGGTAAATTCAAAGAATGTATATGGAGAGAGCTTCTTTTTCATATTCAAAATGTATAACATTTCTCTCTATCCTCCCCATATATACCAGGGTTACTTGTCACCTAGGCTGGAAAGAACCAACACTCTCAAACATGCTGCATTAGAACCCAGGCGTTCTTTTGACCGAAACAATGAGCACTCAATGTTCTACCACCATGTTGTAGCAATCTTTCTATATGTCTTGCCAGTAACCTTGAATAGATACTTAATAGATATCCTTCACAGCATTGTAAGCTTAGAAAACATAACGTAATTGCCTCTGATTCTCCCTTTCAAGACCTCAAAACAGAACTGAGTTCTTTCCACCTCTTCACCTCCCACACTTAGGGAAGAATAAATCCTAAGATTTGATCTATAAAGGTGACAATAAAACTATTTTGAAATTCTGCTTCCTACCCCTTGCCCCAAGGGTGGGTTAATACTGACACAACTTTGTAAGAAAGCAATTTCACAAAGCAACTTTGTAAGAATGCAACCTCACAGCATTGACCGAAAGACACAGTGAAAATAAGGCTACAATAAATAAATAAATAAATAAATAAATAAATAAATAAATAAATAAATAAATAAATAAAACAAATGCTAATCCCCAAAATATGGCTTTCTGCTCCCGACCCAGCAGAATTCCAGTGCAGCTTCTGTTCACTGTGACTCTAATCTCTTGAAGCAGCGAAAACATGCCCACACAAAACAGTTTCCAATGTTTGTCCTTTTCTTTGAAGTCAGACACTGGTTGTTTACATTTTAAACATTTTTCACTATTTTTTCCATTTTTTTTTTAATTTAAAGTGACACCTGTCGAAGATAAGTGAATGTGGATGGGCAGCATTATTAACAAATACTAAGTGCTTGCCTTTTCTTCAGTTAGCAGAGAAGTATTATCCCAGAGCACCCCCTTGTGGCAAAAAGCTAATGCAGCGATTCTATGGAAAAAGTCGCCAATGTTTCAAAATAAAATAAATACTGCTTTTCTACTCTTTTTTTTTTTTTAGAGACAGAATCTCACTTTGTCACCCTCGGTGGAGTGCTATGGCGTTGCAGCTCACAGCAACCTCAAACTCCTTGACTCAAGCGATTCTCTTGTCTCAGCCACTTGAGCAGCTGGGACTACCAGTGCTGGTCACAATGCCCAGCTGTGGGCATGACCACTCTTGCTCAGGCTGGTCTTGAACTTGTGAGCTCAGGCAATCCACCTGGAAGATTTCTGCTGCAGCAGGAAAAAGAAGAAAAGAGATAATAATTCTGACCCAAACAAGCAAGTATCTATAATAATTTAACATGTCAGGAAATTCACACATAACTTCTTTTTCCTGTTATTTTTTAACCCATTGCTTAAACTTTTCAATTGTTCCATATGTTTTAAGAATAAATCTCTATGTTCTTGTATTGAACATTAGAAAAAGGCTTCAAATTTAAGCATGCTTGAACAGGAACTAATGTGATAGAACTTGGTTTAATAGCATCTTTTTTTTTTTATTCAGGATCTCAGTCGCCCTGGGTAGAGCACCATGGTATCACTGTAGCTTTCAGCAACCTCAAAATCTTGGGCTCAATGGGAGGCTGAAGCAGGCAAATTGCCTGAGCTCACAGGTTCAAGACTAGCCTGAGCCCGAGAGAAACTTCATGTCTAAAAATAGCCAGGCGTCATGGTGGGCGCCTGTAGTCTCAGCTACTTGGGAAGCTGAGGCAAGAGAATTGCTAAGCACAGGAGTTTTAGGTTGCTATGAGCTACCATGCCATGGTACTCTACTGAGGGCGCCAAAGTAAGACTCTGTCTCAAAAAAAAAAAAAAAAAGAAAGAAAGAAAAAAAAAAATCTTAGGCGCAACAGATCTTTCTGTCTCAGCCTCCTAAGTAGCTGGGACTACAGGCACCTGCCAGGACACCCAACTAGTTTTTCTGTTTTTAGAAGAGATAGGCTCTCCCTCTTACTCAGGTTGGTCTCGAACTCCTGAGCTTAAGCAATCTACCCACCTCTGCCTCCTAGAATGTTAGGATTATAGGCATAAGTCACCGTACCAGCTAATAGCAGTTTAAATGTTAATCAGAAGAATAGTATTAGATATTGAGCTTTTCTATTTCTTCAAGAAAAACATTCTTAGGCGGCGCATGTGGCTCATCAAGTAGGGCACCGGCCCCATATACTGAAGGTGGCGGGTTCAAACCCAGCCTCAGCAGAACTGCAAAACAGAAAAATAGCTGGGCGTTGTGGCGGGCACCTCTAGTCCCAGCTACTCAGGAGGCTGAGGCAAGAGAATCGCCTAAGCCCAATAGTTGGAGGTTGCTGTGAGCTGTGTGACGCCATAGCACTCTACTGAGGGCGATAAAGCGAGACTCTGTCTCTTCAAAAAAGAAAAAAAGACAAACATTCTTATTATTAATCTATAACTACCTGATGCTGTAGGTACAGTATAAATATCAACAGAACAGGGTTCCTAAAAGGTCAGCTCTAAGGAAGCCAGAGCCCTACCAAGTTAGAAAAGATCTAGGTATTAAACATGGGACCAGTACCAGGGTGCACTGATTTGAGAAATAGGCTCACAAATACAAGACTAAATACTCAGATATTATATTTATATTTATAAATATTTATATTTTATTTATATAATATATAGATTTTTATATATTATATAAATATTTAAATATGTAAATATATATAAACATATATAAATATTTATTTATATATACAAATATATATAAATAAATGTATTTATTTCTAAATACCCGGATATAGAAATAGGCTCACAAGTAGAAGACTAAATACCCAGTCTAGGATGAATTGTAATTAGACAAAATCCCCAAACCAAATGCCTGAACCAGCTGTCTCACCCTGAGTGGGCCAGCTGCTGCCAGCGTTGGGTCCTCATGAAAGAGGTTGGGGCAGGGTATCCTCCTGAAAGCAGCCAGGAGAAAGAAGACCCTGAGGAGTCCAAGTACAAGTCCTTAAAGAGTTCTGAGAACTGGTTCAGGTTACTCAAGAGCAATGCAGGTCCCAAGGGCAGGAAACGTGATCTAGAGCCACAAAAGGAACTACGGTGGACCCTGGGCAATGATTGTGAGTGAATCTTACCTCTTTTTGTTGTTGTTGTTATTCAGCAGGATGAGCAAAAGAAACAAAGAGACTGAGACATTGAGACTTTTATTTCCTCATAATCTTCTTCCCCCACCAACATATATGAATGTATAGACATACTTATGCTAAGCAAAGTCCCTTATATAGAGAAGGTATTTGATAAAGATTTGTTAAAATTAAAGAAAAAAAAACTTAAAACAAATGTCAATATTCCCACAGGTTTCATCTCTGATTTCTTCTCCTGTCACTTTACACATCCATGCTGGGCGACCCATCTCTCACCTTCACTCGTATTTTTCAAGTTCCTCCCTTTCACTAATGACTCCAAAATCTCTACCTCCAACCCTGGCTTATTGCCTATTAGACAAATTCAGGTGGATAACCCAGAGGTGCCCCGATTTACCAGGTCCCAGACAGAATTCATCCCAGACTCCTTCCTCCAAACCTTCTCTTAAAGTATTTGTGAATCACTTATCCATCCAGTTGCCCCAGTTAAAAATCTGGAAGTCATCTTGAACTCTTCCCTTTTACTCATCCCACCAAATAATTACCAGATGCCATCATTTCTGATTCCTCATCTCTCAAAATCAACACTTTTTTTTTAAGATAGGATCTTGCTCTGTTACCCAGGCTGGAGTGTAGTAGCATAATCATAGCTCACTGTAGGTTTGAACTCCTGGGTTCAAGCAATCCTCCTGACTTAACCTTCTGAGTAGATGGGATTACAGGCACACTCCACAACACCCAGCTCATTTTTTTAGATTTATTGTAAAGACAGAGTCTCACTAAATTGCCCAGGCTGGACTGGAACTCCTGGCCTCAGGTAATCCTCCCCCCACCACCACCACTTTGGCCTCCCAAAATGCCCACATTACAGGGGTGAGCCACCATGTCTGGCCTAACTTCTCATTTTTATTCCCCCTGCCACTATCTTAATTCAGGTTGGTCCTGGATTACTGTGATAATAATTCAGTATTACTGCTTCTAGCTTCCAGCCTTTACTCCTATCCCAAACATAATCTGTATCACTTGAGGACTTTTCTAAAAAGCAGATGTTTATGTTGCTATCCTACTTAAGATTCATCACTAATAGTTACAAGAAAAAAAAAAAAAACTAGATGCCAATAGTTACAAGAAAAAAAAAAAAAAAACTAGTTGCCACAGCATGGTACAAAACACAGACTGGCTTTTTTCTCCAACTATCCATCTATCTGTCCAACAAATATTTATTTTTGTTTTAAAAATATTACATTATATAAATACTTACACAAGAGCACCTTTAGTACTCCAGACACTGCACTGATCACTGGGAATGCAACAATGGACAAGACAGACCTGGCCTGTGCCTTCATTGGGCACTTAAATGGGAGGGACCTGACAACAACCAGAACGCTGCATTGTATGGGTCAGCACTAGAAAGGGGAGCCCACTCAGTCCTGGGCAGGAGTGGGAAGTTACCAGACAAGGCTTTTCCCAGCTCAGATCTGAAGGAAGAGAGGATGTGGCAGGCATAGGGAACAGCATATACAAAGGCTCACAAAAGAGGTGATCTTGCAGTAAGGAAAAGGGAAAGAATTAAGACTGGAGATATTGTTAAGAATAAAATTATGTAGCCGGGCGTTGTGGCGGGCGCCTGTAGTCCCAGCTACTCAGGAGGCTGAGTCAAGAGAATCACCTAAGCCCAGGAGTTGGAGGTTGCTATGAGCTGTGTGACGCCATGGCACTCTACCGAGGGTGATAAAGTCAGACTCTGTCTCTACCAAAAAAAAAAAATTAATTAATTAATTAATTTAAAAAAATAATAAAATTATGAGCTGGGTGTGGTGGCTTGCACATGTAATCCTAGCACTCTGGGAGGCTGAGGTGAGTGGATTGCTTAAGCTCAGGATTTTGAGACCAGCCAGAGCAAGAATGAGACCCCATCTCTAATAAAAATAGAAAAATTAGCCAGGCATTGTGCCCTGCACCAATAATTCCAGCTACTTGGGAGGCTAAGGTAGGAGGATTGCTTGAGCCCAAGAGTTTGGTGGCTATGAGCTATGATGATGCCATGACACTTTAGCCTGAGCAACAGAGTACGACTCTGCCTCAAAATTAATTAAGTAATTAATTTAATTATGCAGGCCAGGCCCAGTGGCTCCTACCTGTAATCCTAGCACTTTGAGAAGTGAAAGCAGGATTGCTTGAGCATAGGGGTTCAAGACCAGCCTGAGCAAGAGTGAGACCCCATCTCTATAAAAAATACACGAATTAGCTGGACATGGTGGCACACACCTTTAGTCCTAGCTACTTAGCAGGCTGAGGCAGGAGAATCTCTGGAGACTAAAAGTTTGAGGCTGCACTGAGCTATGATGATGCCACTGCATTCTAACACAGTGACAGTAAAACTCTCTCAATAAAACAAAATATAATACAATAATGCAGGTCTGGAACTGACCTGTAGGTATTTGCACTTAGTTCTAAGGGCCATTAAACAGGTATAAGTGAAAGAATGACTTAAGCAGACTTGTGTATTAGCTCTCACATGAAGAATGGTATGAGGACAGGGACAGGACTAAAAGCATCCAGAACATATATTTAGGAAGCGAAACCAGTGACATTTTGTAATAGATTGGATGGAGTAGGAAGGAAGAGAGAGAGGTGTCTTTTTTTTTTTTTTAGAGACAGAGTCTCACTATGTCGCCCTCAGTAGAGTGCTGTGGCATCACAGCTCACAGCAACCTCCAGCTCTTGGGCCTAAGCGATTCTCTTGCCTCAGCCTCCTGAGTAGCTGGGACTACAGGCGCCTGCCACAATGGCCTGCTGTTTTTTGGTTACAGTTGTCATTGAAAGGGGGAGCACTTGACCGGCATAAACCTCACAGAACACCAAGGCTTGTACAAAAGGTCTTCATTGGCGGTGGATGCTGCAGAGCAGCATTGGGGGGGGGGGAAGGGAGGAGAGAGAGAGAGAGAGAGAGAGAGAGATAGATATGGGGGAGAGAGGGGCAGAGAGAGAAAAGAAAGAAAAGACAAGGGCACCTTATAGAGGTTCGGTTAGGGGAGGTGATGGGATGGTAGAATAGCCAATAAGGAGTTACTGCTCTGGCGAGATGAGCCCTTAGGGGCGGGCCATAAGTTTAAAATTTTCAGTGGGTAATTGGGATAGGGAGATGAAGTTTTGCAATTATCTAACAGTCATTGTTACTTAGCAGGCCTGGGCCAGGCTCGAACCCACCAGCCTCGGTGTATGTGCCCTGCACCCTTCTCACTGAGCTACAGGTGCCAAGCCTGTGCTGTCTATTAAAGTAACCACTAGCTGCATGTGGCTAATGGGCACTTCATTTGTGGCTAGTGCAACTGAGTGACCAGATTTTTAATTTAAGAAACACAGTTAAGTAGCCACATGCGGCTAGTGGTTACCATATTGGACTGCATTATAGCTTACCCAAATGTTACTTCCTTTATTATGCTGCTCTGTCCCTGTCTTTCCCCAGCTAATCAGCCCATCCTTAAGCCCCTGTAGTACTTTATTAAAGAACCTATCAGAATTCATCAAATTACAAGATAATAGTTTATTTGCCAGAGATGATACTGAAAATAAGACTATCCCTCAGACTTTACTTTTTGTGAGGATTAAAAAAAAGTGTTTATCCCCAAGTTGGAACTTTAAATCTGTTAGTTTCCTTCTCTTCCTCCCAACAAAAAGTCCCGGTACTCAAAATAGAACATAAAATGTAGACTACTCACTCTATTGCTTTGCCAAAAATGTTTTATCAAGACCTCAAATTATTGGACTGGGTGCAGTAGCTCACGCCTATAATTCTAGCACTCTGGGAGGCCAAGGTAGGTGGATCACCTGAGCTCACACCAGCTTGAGCTAGAGTGAGACCCCATCTCTAAAAAATAGCCAGGCGTTGTGGCTGGTGCCTGTAGTCCTAGCTACTTCCGGGGCTGGGCAGAGGATCACCTGGGCCCAAGAGTTTGATGTTGCTGTGAGCTCTGAGACCATGGCACTCTACTGAGGGCAACAAAGTGAGACTCTGTCTCAAAATAATAATAATTTTTAAAAGACTTCAAATTATAACCATTTATTATCCCAAAAAGACCGCTTTTGTTTTTTCTAAAATCAATATTGTTAGCTGTTCTAGCCATACCATATTGATCTCTTGAAGCCACTTTTAACCAGTGATGAATCTTGCTTCATCCTTCATCCCTTACCCAGCCTCAGTCTTATGATCTTGCATCCAGAAGAACTTCAGGGTCTAGGGTAAATGAACAGCAGCTCTAACTTCAATGGCGCAATGACAACTCCTTATTCCAGAATTTCCCATCAACTACCAGAGAAGTCCACTAGAGGTCACTTTACTGCTGCATGCAATGGGTGGGAATTTCATAGCTCTACTTACTATAAAAAATGTTATGGGACAGCAGAGTATTGGTGCTGAAGTTCTAAGAAAACATGAAAGAAGGCCAGGTGGGCACAGTGGTTCACACCTATTATCCCAGCACTCTGGGAGGTCAAGGCAGGTGGATTGCTTGAGTCCAAGAGTTTGAGACCAGCCTGAGCAAGAGTGAGACCCTGACTCTACCTAAAATAGAAAAATTAGCAGGGCATCATGAAGAGACACCTGTAGTCCCAGTGGCTCAGGAGGCTGAGGCAAGAGAATCACTTGAACCCAAGAGTTTGAGGTTGCTGTGAGCTGTGACGCCACAGCACTCTACCCAAGGGGCAACAGAGTGAGACTCCAAAGAAAAAAAAGAAAACATATGAGAAATTACAAAGTAATTACACCTTCCCCTTGCCACAGTTCTCCCAGAAATTCAAAAATATGGGGCTGAAAGTATTTATGGAAATTACAGAAATTTGAGAGAAAACCAGTTTATTGCTTCTCAAATGCCACATTCAACTGCTGATGCCATCATACTAGATCAGAACCCAGAACTCCAGAAGTTTACTAGAGCAGGCAGGATCCCTGGTTTGCAGATGATACATTCAGGGGTATCAAAAGGCATCTAAACCTCAAAAATTGTATGCATTTTTCTAAGGGCAGAAGATCCTCAAAAAAGGTTTAAGAGATGAAAGAAAGAAATTTGATTCAGAACTACTGGAAGAGCTCCTCCCCCGCCCCCCGCCACCATTATTTGTGACACCAAAGAAGATTCAAGGAGAAATCTGGACTCAGAAATCCCCTCTAAGATTATCTCAGCCAGAGACAGATCAAGGAATTGGTGGTTAAGCCCCGGTTTTTCAGAGAGAGCCTGAATGGCAGAACTGAAAGGCTAGAAAAGCCTCAGCATTCAATACCAGGCTAAAAGGAACAGAATCAATGATAATTGTCAGTAGTTAAAGCAGAATACAGGCTGAAAAACAAAAGGCAGATGAATGAGAACGGCTCACCAGGAACTGAAATCTCAGGCACTAGGGACAAATGGGGATCATTGGCATAGAAAAAGGGGTGGAACCCCCCAGTGTGATGCAGATTTGTTTGAAGCCTGGTGACCAGCTCCTAGACATGGGAGTCCCCAGTGGTCAGCTTCCCCTCCCCCACAGCTCAAAGTAAACTCACAATACCTCATCCAGCAGAGAGCAGTTTCCTCACAGGCACTCAAACTGACCAAAATGGAAAACTTTGGATGAGCAGAGTCTGCCCTCAGCGTGAAGTCTGAGAATTCAGAAAAGTCTGAAGTGTAGACACCTCAGGAAAGAGAAATCAGGGAACTTTTATGATTTCTTTCTCTTCCTTTAGGGATGAAAGGTTTGGGCTTTAAGATGTACGTAAGCCTTTTGGGGGAAGTTTGGAGTTTTGAAAAATAAAGGACTTTGTCTTTGATTGACCATTATTCCTGACCTCTCCCATGTATCAATTAAATCTGACTCATTAACAATATCTAGAAAAAATCCTGTCTATTTGAGCATGGTGTTAGGTGACCTTATACCTACTATTCTCCATAATCCTTTGGGAAAATGAACTTATCCTCTCATCTTAGTACCAGGCCCCATCAGGACTTGCCAGGCTTAAGGAAAGAACTATCTTTTATACTATGTGTTAGAGGGCAAGCAAACTATAAATCCCAGAGGGGAACTGTCTTAAGGAAATTAGACACACAGGCCAGCCTTAAGGGATCAAACAGGCACTACTGTCTGCAAGGAGTTGGGGAAGAAATGAGTCCAATGGATACTGTCAAGCCAATAATACCCAGTAGACCACACGACCAAACAGGAACAAAATCAAGAGACTGCAAAACTGGCTCAGCGTCTGTAGCTCAAGCGGCTAAGGCACCAGCCACATACACCAGAGCTGGTGGGTACAAATCCAGCCTGGACCTGCCAAACAAGGACAACTACAACCAAAAAATAGCCAGGCATTGTAGCAGGCGCCTATAGTCCCAGCTACTTGGCAGGCTGAGGCAAGAGAATCGCTTAAGCCTAGGAGTTGGAGGTTGCTGTGAGCTGTGATATGACAGCTCTGTACCCAGGGCAACAGCTTGAGGCTCTGTCTCAAAAAAAAAAAAAAAAAGAGAGAGAGAGAGACTGCAAGACTGCTTCCAGCTCCCAAACTAGTTCTGTGGCCTTCTCGGGTCTTTTACCTTTAGCATTTGATCTGACATGCAGCATATTATGGTAAGAAGATCAAGGATTTGAAGTCTAGGGAGGGGTGGTGCCTGTGGCTCGGTGAGTAGGGCGCCAGCCCCATATATCGAGGGTGGCAGATTTGAACCCAGCCCCAGTTAAACTGCAACAAAAAATAGCCAGGCGTTGTGGTGGATGCCTGTAGTCCCAGCTATTTGGGAGGCTGAGGCAAGAGAATTGGCTAAGCCCAAGAGCTGGAGATTGCTGTGAGCTGTGATGCCACAGCACTCTATGGAGGGTGATAAGTGAAACTCTGTCTCTTAAAATAAATAAATAAATAAAGTCTAGGGAGGCATGTACCCCTTGGGAATGCTGAGTTCTTTTTTTTTTTTTTTTTTTGCAGTTTTTGGCTGGGGCTGGGTTCGAACACACCACCTCCACCATATAGGGTTGGCGTCCTACTCCTTGAGCCACAGGCACTGCCCGGAATCCTGAGTTCTAATGCCAATGCAACCACTTTCCAGTTGGGTGATTTTGAAAAGTTATTTAACCTCAGATTCCTCATTTGTAAAATGGAAATAATAAGGTTTACCTTGGGAGTAATATTGTAGGTGCCAAAAAAATGGGTAGTAGTTGTGAGTGTGTGAATTATCCCAGTCTCCCTCTGAGATGAGAGAGTAAGATAAAATATAATGCATCATACAGAAAACACTTAGAAAAATAAAAGAACTATATAAAGAATAGTAACTAATAAATCTATAATAATAATATAAAGCATATCAAGAGCTCACGTTGGCCATGACACACAACAAAACTAGGCTAACACTTATTTCAGAACTATTGAAATTGCTCTTTTAATTATTTGCAAGACCAATAAGAAACTATCAGAAGACTAATTTCCGCTCAGTATCAGAAAAGTTTACCAACAGTGATCCTAAAACAGAAGGGCTGCTTCAAGAAACTGATTTCCTTACTTCTTGGAGTAGGACCTTAGACAGAGGAAGAAGGGGGGGGGTGAATGAGAAGAAGCTCAAGATGTTTAGTTCACCTGTTGACCTGGACTTTGTAAGTTCTCTTCCAAACCTAGAAATTCTTTGTTAGAGAATTACAGAAGGAAATTCTACTCTAAAACCACACTCCTGGCCAAGAGTGAAGGATTGCACCCTGTAATTCTAGCACTCTGGGAAGCCGAGGCAGGGAGGCAGGTGGACTGCTTGAGCTCAGGAGTCTAAGACTAGCCTGAGCAAAATCGAGACCCTATCTCTACTAAAAATAGAAAAACTAGCCAGACATTGTGGTGGCCGCCTATAGTCCCAGCTACTCAGGAGGCTGAGGCAAAAGGATCTCTTGAGCCCAAGATTTTGAGGTTGCTGTGAGCTATGACACCACAGCATTCCACCCAGGGCAATACAGTGAACTCTGTCTCAAAAAAAAAAAAAAGTTAAAATAAGCTACTGGGCATAGTCTGCACCTGTAGTCCCAGCTACTCTGGAGGCTGAGGCAGAAGGATCACTTGAGCCCAGGTCTTTGAGTCCAGCCTGGGCATGGTATGACCCCATGTTTGAAAAAATATATACATGAATTAAATTTTTTTTTTTTTTTGAGACAGAGTTTTACTTTGTTGCCCTCAGTAGAGTGCTGTGGCATCATAGCTCATGATTCTCTTGCCTCAGCCTCCCGAGAAGCTGGGACTACATAAATTAAAAAATTTTAAATAAAATAATTTAAAAGCAAGCTAGAGGCTACCAAACAGGTTTTGTGTTGGTCATAGCCAAAGTAGTCATAAGTCAGAAAACCTCCCTCATCTCGACACATGTAGAGACATGGCCAGGTAACATAGTGGAAATAAGTATATAAATTTCTAAAGTCAGACTTCCCAGATTCAAATCCTGGCATTGCCACCTATTAGCTACATGACCTGAAATAAGTTATTTCATCTCTCCGTACTCTGGTGTTTCACTCATAAATGGGAATAATAGGCCTGTTGTGAAGATTAAATAACAAAATACCTGTAAAGCTGCTTAGCATAGTCAGTGACACACCGTGTTTATGAAATAACAGCTACCAGTAACACAGCGGCTCTCTATGTATAGGTGACAGGTCTCAAATACAGTCTTTTTGAAATATTTAAAAATAAAATTTTGTACTCTGGGAGGCTGAGGCAGGTGGATTGCCTGAGTTCACAGGTTCAAAACCAGCCTGAGCAAGAGTCTCACTTTGTCATCCTCGATAGACTGCCATGGCATCAGAGCTCACAGCAACCTCAAACTCTTGGGCTCAAGTGATTCTCTGCCCTCAGCCTCCCAAGTAGCTGGGATTACAGGCACCCACCACAACACCTGGCTATTTATAAAGATGGGGTCTTGCTCTTGCTCAGGCTGGTCTTGAGCCCATGAGCTCAGGCAATCCACCTGCCTTGGTCTCCCAGAGTGCTAGGATTACAGATGTGAGCCACTGCACCTGGCCTGATTTAGTCAGTTTTAAATGATAAACTAAGGGGGGGGAAGCTTTTTGGGTTTTTTTATTTTTTGTTTAGACAGAGTCTCACTTTATTGCCCTTAGTAGAGTGCCGTAGCATCACAAAGTTCACAGCAACCTCCAGTTCCTGGGCTTAAGCGATTCTCTTGCCTCAGCCTCCTGAGTAGCTGGGACTACAGGCACCCACCACAATGCCTGGCTATATTTTTTTGTTGTTGTTGTTGTTGCAGTTCGGCTGCAGCCGGGTTTGAACCCGCCCCCCTTGGTATATGGGACCAGTGCCCTACTCACTGAGCCAAAGGCACCGCCCTTTGGTTTTTTTTTTTTTTGTTTTGAGACAGAGTCTCATTTGTCGCCCTGGATAGGGTGCTCTGGTGTCACAGCTCACAGCAACCTCCAACTCTTGGGCTTAAGTGATTCTCTTGCCTCAGCCTCCCGAGTAGCTGGGACTACAGGTGCCTACCACAATGCCCGCCTGTTTTGGCAGGCCCTGGCTGGGTTTTTTTTTTTTTTTTTTGAGACAGAGCCTCAAGCTATCATCCTGGATAGAGTGCTGTTAAATCACAGCTCACAGCAACCTCCTGGGCTCAAGCGAGTCTCTTGCCTCCGCCTCCCAAGTAGCTGGGACTACAGGCGCCCGCCACAACGCCCGGCCATTTTTTTTTTTTTTGGTTGCAGCCATCATTGTTGTTTGGCGGGCCAAGGCTGGATTCGAACCCACCGGCTCAGGTGTACATGGCTGGCAACTTAGCCCGTTGAGCCACAGGCACTGAGCCCCCTGGCTGGGTTTGAGCCCACCAGCCCTGGTGCCTGTGGCTAGCACCCTAACCACTGAGTTATAGGTGCCAAGCCAGAAAAAAGGTTTTAATAACTATTCCTAAAAATAAAATTCTTGTAAAGAACAATGGCTAGTCATAAGAAGACTTTTTTTCTAATCTTAGATCTGATGATTGCTGTGTGGCTTCAGATAATCCACTTAGTACTTCAATTATTTAATGTTTTCATTTTCTCTGTTATATAATGCTAAGTAAGAAGAAACAGGATGTATATCAAAATCCTTTGAGAGGTGTAAATTGCTCTGCAATGAAAAGCATTATTACTAATTGCAAAATTCTACCTTTCTTCATTGTATTTATATGGAAATTATGCCTTTAATATACCTTTGAGATACCATAATTCTCTCTTCTTTCCATCAGATTTTTCAGGGAAATGACTGAAAGGCATTTTGGTAGATAGGTAAAAGCTATAATGACAAAAACTTGCTACTGGAATAAAGCCAAATGTCTCTGAGAAAAGGGAGCATTCAGTGATAAAATCAAAGACCAGGAGACGCCATGTTTGTACTTCCCAGGCGGGTCACCTCCTCTTTGAATAAACCTGGCCTGAAAATAAAAAAGACTATACATTTAGTGTTCGCAAGACAGATACCATGTCTCTATTATTTTTCAGATCTGTCAGTTAAAAAACAAAGTAGTGCTATAATATACTCAAGAGCTTTAATATTACATTAATCAAAGCTGACAACCATGAAAACCATTTATTGTTGTGTTTGAACCACTAATTTCAGATGAAATCTAAAACATTCAATTCCCAATTGTTAACACTGACATGCCAACAAAAACCTTAAGGAAATATTTGGTAGCTAGATCACACTATTGTTGAGCATTTACTTGAGAAAACAAAATAAGCATGCAACTTAAATAGGTAACTAAATTGTACTGTATCACTGCAGTGGCTTCAATAAAATCTGCTCAGCCAAAAGTTGAACAAATCACACTATATGGTTTGAAATCTATATTATCAGACAGCCAATTCCAATTACTAACTTCTCAATTTAGTGCATGTGGTGATGGCATTGCCTGAATGAATCCAAAGTTGCACTGCCATTCCCATAAAAGCCAGTTAACTTGAAAAGGGAAAAAAAAGTCAGTAACATATCACAACTTTTTATCCAGCCACGTTCTTGATTTTGGTGAAACTGATCCAAAGACAACTTGATAAAATTGTAGATGAACTACCTGAGTGGAAAAGCTACTTGAAATGCTATCTTCAGAAATGAAGTAACAATACTCTGCCAATCTACAAGTAAATGGACTAAAAGAAACTCTATTTAATCTAAATATAGACAACAGAGCACACCTTGATCCAGTTAGGAAAAAGCTTTCCTTTGCATTGCCAAATCTCATACTTCCCAGAGCAGATCCTGTTGCTGAACAGTGTGTGAATTTGAGCAAGTAGATTAAATTTTGAACATGTTTCCTCAAATGCAAAGGGGGAATAATAGTACCAACCTCCTTTTGACTGGTGAGAGAATTACAGTGAGCAGTGAATAAAAGCTGTTACTAAGACTGTAGTTGGAGCAGCAGCCACTGAGATTCCCATTTTGTCTTACTGTACTGAGCATCACTCATAGTCTCAGAGGGAAAGCTGAGAGAATGTGTCAGGCAGGAAAGGGCGATCAAATGGTGAAGGAAGATCAATGGCTTTTGAATTTGACAAGAAGGGAATAGTGGGCAACTTCGTTTCAATGGAACATTTTCAAAGCAGTAAGAGAGGAAGCCAGAATGTAGGCAAAGAGAAAAATAAATCTCAAGAAAATAGAGGCAGCAGATATAAACAAGGTTTTGGGTTTTGTTTGTTTTTTTTTTTTTTTAACATTTTATATCTATCAATCACTACTATAGAGTCACGATTTTTAAAAACTCTGGGAAGGATTTATGTTTCAAGGCTTTTTATCCAAGGTCTCATTTATAGAAAGTTTTAGGATTGAGAAAAACAGTACTGAGACTCTAAACTGCCATGGCTCTAAGTCTCAAGTAAGAACTATATTCCATTAATGGTGGACAATGTATAAAGCTATTGAGATATATCTTATTATTACGATTTCCACAAAGCATGTTGATAATGAATAAAACATTAGCAAGGAAAGTGATCAAAGGAGACATGCCATTTCTCTAAGTACACATAGAAACTGAAAGGCAATGAATTTTTAGTGATCTCAATAAAATGTGCTATGCCTGCTAGATTATGACTACACCACTGAAATCTGCTGATACAGTTTTGTCATTGTAAGAAGAAAAGAAATAAAGTGATTGAGACAGAAAGCAATTCAGCCAAGCAATTTCTTTCAATATGTGGATAACTGTGCATGCTTGAAAGCAGAGGATAAGGAGCCAGAAGACAGGAAGGGAATGAAGATACAGAAGAGGAAGAGGAACACTTAGCAACAAAGTACATGATGTATTAGTACAGGATAAGATTCAATAACAGAAGCACCTAACATTTATTGAGTACTGTTATCCTATCAAAATTGTGTTAAATATCTGCCTGATGCATAGTAACAGCTAGCACTTGAAATGTAATTCCCATTTGACTTTTACTGGTGTCAATATAATCACAAATTAAGTAATAATGCTATATATCCACCTTTTGGACTTCAAATTTACTGTGAATTCATGGAGTGCTTCATAGCTTACAAAAGCTTTCACAGAATGCTCACAATAGTACTGTGAATCTGCAGAGTCAGTTTTGTAATTCCTATGTTTAGATAAAGAAATTGAGAGGTAGAGAGATTAAATGATATATTTGAGGTTCCAGGAAAGAGGAAAGCCCAAATGCAAATCCAATCTTTTAAGATACCTCTCATTCTCCCTCTCTCTTTCTCCAGCAATAAATTATTATTCTCCCCACTTCATCTAGCACCATTGATAGAGAAGACACAAGTAGAAAGATACCAGCAGGACACTAAGAATCAGAGTATTCCCACCAGTCAGAAAATGAACTTAGATTCTAGCCCTATAAAGAGCCATTGACTCGTGACCCAAGTCCTCTCAGAGTGCATTATATGAATACACACATATATAGCAAAGCGGCCACCAGAATCAACTACAAGGAATCTCTGTATTCATGTATTAAGCCCCTACCCTGTGTAATACCTCTACCAACATGCCAACTTATCCTTAAAACTTTAAAAATAGGGTGGCACCCGTGGCTCAAGTAAGGCGCTGGCCCCATATACCGAAGGTGGCATGTTCAAACCCGGCCTCCGCCAAACTGCAAAACAGAAAAATAGCCGGGTGTTGTGGTGGGTGCCTGTGGTCCCAGCTACTCAGGAGGTTGAGGCAAGAGAATCGCCTAAGCCCCAGGAGTTGGAGGTTGCTGTGAGCTGTGTGATGCCACGGCACTCTACCGAGGGCGATAAAGTGAGACTCTGTCTCTACAAAAAAAAAAAAAATCCTTAAAAATAATTTGAAAAATGAAAATGCGCACATTCCAACTTAATCATAGGTTCCATGACTTTCTTTTTCTTTGATTGAGACAGAGCCGCACTCTGTCGCCTTGAGTAGAGTGCCGTGGTGTCATCATAGCTCACAGCAAACTCAGACTCTTGGGCTCAAGCAATCCTCTTGCCTCAGCCTGCTGAGTAGCTGGGACTACTCAATGGTGCCGGCCACAATGCCCAGCTAGTTTTTCTATTTTTATTTTTATTTATTTATTTGTTTTTTGAGTCAGAGTCTCAAGCTGTCACCCTGGGTAGAGTGCCATGGTAGCACCATAACTCACAATAACCTCCAACTCTTGGGTTCAAACAATCCTCTTGCCTCAGTTTTTCTTTTTCACAGAGTCTCACTTTGTTGCCCTCGGTAGAGTGCCGTGGCATCATAGCTCACAGCAACCTCAAAATCTTGAGCTCAAGTGATTCTCTTGCCTCAGCCTCCCAAGTAGTGGGTACTACAGGCACCCACAACAATGCCCAGCTATTTTTAGAGACAAGGTCTCCCTCTGGCTCAGGCTGGTCTCAAACCTGTAAGCTCAGGCAATCCACCTGCCTGGGCCTCCCAAGTGCTAGGATTACAGGTGTGAACCACCACACCTGGCCCAGTTTTTATATTTTTTAGTAGAGATGGAGTCTTGCTTTTTGCTCAGGCTGTTCTCAAACTCCTTAGCTCAAGCAATCCACCCACCTTGGCCTCCTGGAATGCTAAGATTACAGGTGTGAGCCACCTCACCTAGCTTTCCATAACATTTTTTTATAAGTTAATTTTCATATAAGTGATAAGCTTGTAGAGGATTAGACTCCTAAACACATCTGTTTAACCTCAAAAGGCAGTTAGAGGCCAGACGAGGTGGCTCATGTCTGTAATCCTAGTACTCTGGGAGACCATGGCTGGTGAATTGCCTGAGATCACAGGTTCGAGACCAGCCTGAGCAAGAGCAAGACCCTGTCTCTTAAAATAACTGGGCATTGTGGTAGATGCCTGTAGTCCCAGCTACTCAGGAGGCTGAAGCAAGAGGATCACTTGAGCCCAAGAATTGGAGATTGCTGTGAGCTATGACACCATAGTACTCTACCAAGGGCAACAGAGTGAGATTCTGCCTCAAAAAATGGAAAAAAAAAAAAAAGCAGTTAGAGTAAAATAACTGGGTAGTGGGGTAGTTCTACTCTTAAAATGTTTTATATATAAATTAAGTCATGAATATGTCTTTGAAGAGTGAGCAGAAACACTCGCCTTGACTTATTAGTCATTTATTATTGATAGTAAACTATAGAGAAGGGTAAATATATTCCAGAAAGTACCATGTACAAATGAAGGTTATGACTTCAGCATCAAAGTTTTCCCAAATGACAGGTTGGTGAACAAATTCCTTTATCAGCACTCAACATTGAGAGGCTGAGGTGAATAGATTGCTTGAGCTCAGGAGTTTGAGATCAGCCTGAGCAAGAGCAAGACTCTGTCTCTACTAAAAATAGAAAAAAACTAGCTGGTTGGTATGGCAGGTGTCTGTAGTCCGAGCTATTTGGGAGGCTGAGGCAAGAGGATCTCTTGAGCCCAAGAGTTTGTTGAGGTTGCTATGAGGTATGACACCACGGCACTCTACTCAGGGCAACAGAGTGAAACTCTGTCTCAAAACAAACAAACAAACCAATAAAAAAAACCACTTATTACCATGTGCTAGACATACTATGTACAGTCTCATTTAATTCTCATTGTATCCCTGACTAAATAGATATAGAACTTAAGCCACAACTGAGAAAACTGAGCCTCAGAGAAGTTAAATAACTTTTTTTTTTTTTTTTTTAGAGACAGAGTCTCACTTTATCACCCTCAGTAGAGTGCCATGGCATCACATAGCGCACAGCAACCTCCAACTCTTGGCTTAGACAATTCTCTTGCCTCAGCCTCCTGAGTAGCTGAGACTACAGGCACCCACCACAACACCCGGCTATTTTTTTGTTGCGGTTTGGCCAGGGCCGGGTTTGAACCCGCCACCCTCGGTATATAGGGCCGACACCCTACCCACTGAGCCACAGGCGCTGCCCAACTTATTTTACCCAATGATAGCAAAACTTAGATTACCCCACAACTTTCGACTGAACCATTATGGCTCCACCCTTTAACCTACTTTACAGGAATGATTATGTTTGCTTCTGAGCAAAGAATGAGCTATATTTTGTCTGACCCTGCTATAAGAGGATATAGCTTGTTTTATGGTATTCCATTATTTCAGTACATTTGTTTTTTGTTTTGTTTTTTTAGAGACAGAGTCTCTCAGTCACCCTGGGGGTTCAGTGCCATCATAGCATCATCATAGCTCATAGCAACCTCAAACTGTTGGGCTCAAGCAGTCCTCATGCCTCAGTCACCCAAGTAGCTGGAACTACAGGCATCTGCCACAATGCCCGGCTAATTTTTCTAAATTGTTTTTTCATTGAGGCAGGGTCTTGTTCTTGCTCAAGCAATCCACCCTTTTCGGCCTCCCAGAGTGCTAAAATTAGAAGTGTGAGCCACAGCACCCAGCTCTATTTCGGTGTATTTCTTGGGTAAACTGTAGCTTGAAAAAAGGAAACAGGAGTGGCGCCTGTAGCTCATTGAGTAGGGCACCAGCCCCATATACCGAAGGTGGTGGGTTCAAACCCCGCCTTGGCTGAAATGCAAAACAGAAAAATAGCCAGTGTTGCAGCGGGCGCCGGTAGTTCCAGCTACTTGGGAGGCTGAGGCAAGAGAACTGCCTAAGCCCAGGAGTTGGAGGTTGTTCTGAGCTGTGTGACGCCACAGGACTCTACCGAGGGTGATAAAGTGAGACTCTGTCTCTACAAAAAAAAAAAGAAAAAAGGAAACAGATCTGAGGCAATAATCCTATTACTACTGTAAGGCTTGACAACTATGGATTTGGGGGAAATACCCTGGAAGCAAATCTGAGTTTATAAATAAATTTTATCTTTCACCAAGCTATACTTAAGTATGTGGGAAAAGCAATTGGAATTGGAAGGAAAAAGTGAAAGAACTCCATTAGTAGTGGAGTATAAAATATTTGCATATTGCTTTTTTTCTATCATGAGAAGATAAGAAAGCCTTTGTAGAAATGTTTGGAGAATCGCTTCTCGGCCTTTTAGCTAAGATCAAGTGAAAGGTTTGGAGAAGATAATTAAGGCTCTAAGAAAAATTATCTGCCTAAATAAATGGTCACTGGCATGCTTAGCACACATACATTGAGAGGAGAGACTCTGAGTTTACTAGACTGTAAGGAACTTAAAAGACAGAGTCCTAATCCTCCTTCTATCAACACTGGTAAATTACTAGGCAAATAATATGCACTCAACAAATATTTGTGAATGAATGAATAGCTGAACACATTGAGTGAGTGAAAGCAAAAGACTAAACAGTTATCTGCCAACTAGAATGAAGATAAAGTTGATGAAGAAATTCCTTTTCCTTCATCAACACTTACATTACCTCATTATTACACCACATTATTGTAGAAGCACATATAAAGGAAGGCTTCAAGTGCCTTTGGAATATGCATGAAGTTTTGTGTAGGTGATTATCAATACATATGTGAATTACATACTGTATTTCATAATACATAGTTACGCTACTGTTCTGTGGAATGCATAAATTTTTTTTTTTTTATTCTGTAGAGACAGAGTCTCACTTTATCACCCTCGGTAGAGTGCCATGGTGTCGCACAGCTCACAGCAACCTCCAACTCCTGGGCTTAGACGATTCTCTTGCCTCAGTCTCCCGAGTAGCGGGGACTACAGGCACCCACCACAACGCCCGGCTATTTTTTCTGTTTTGCAGTTCGGCCGAGGTCAGGCTTAAACCTGTCACCTTCGGTATATGGGGCTGGCACCCTACTGGATGAGCCACAGGCGCCGCCCTGGAATGCATAAATTAAAACATTGCCTAATACAGTTCTCAACACATGGCAGATGTTCAACACACATTTGTTATTAAACATATGCTATTGCTGAAGTCTTGTTAATAGTTATATGTTTTGCCTCCAGAAAAGAGAATTCCATTTTTTATTCATGCTTGACTAAAATCTTGCTTATATTTAAGAAAATAGCAGCCACAAGTGCTTTCCTGGGAAAGCTTCTGCTTAGCCCAAGTTAGCAATTTAAAGTGCCTTCTAAGCAGGCTGAGGAGGATTTAAGCTCTCCACCCTGTGGGGTTTGAGAAATCATTAGAGACCTCTGGTCTCCATTTTGTTCAGCCGTATCAACATTGTGATTAACATATCATACCCCAGAAGATCACCTCTTGTCCAGACAATATCAGCAAAATATATATACTGCTTTGTTTTTTGGTTTTGTTTTGTGGGGTTTTTTGTTGTTGTTGTTGTTTTTTGTTTTCATTATTGTTGTTTTGTTTTTAATTTCAACATTTTCCTTAAAGATTTTTCTTTTCTTTTTTTTCTTTTATTTCTTCATTTTTCTAGTTTAAATATAATTTTCCATTGTTGCCTTTTTCAACAATTAGACTTCAATTTTCCTAGTGTTTCCACCCATAGTAATTGTTTTTTTCCCCAATCTTATCCCATAAAGTTTTTGGTTTGCTTGTTTTGATTTGATTTATTGCATTTTTATCTTCCCTCTCTACTTGGTGGAGGTGGGGTACTGTGTCCAAACAGGCTGGCAAAGAGCTGCTGACCTAACCATTCAATGTTGCACCCCCAGAGGTTTGGGGTTCTTAAGGTTGGGTCAAAGTACCCTACTGTACACGTATATTGCTCCCATCCCCCTCTTTCTGTGCCTCTCTCCTTTTTGTGAATAGGTGCTTCTACCCACCCCCTCGCCTTCCTCCTTTTTCTTCTCTTTTCTTTCTTTCTTTCTTTTTTTCCCTTCTTGCTCTT